>PVIU01021389.1:0-31631 GCA_004026605.1 Ondatra zibethicus
TAAAAAAGATATTTTCCTTGCTTCAAATTTTGTACATAACATTTATAATTATTTGATGTTTTAGTTCATGTACACATTGCTGCTCACCAATTAAAGGTAAGTAGGATATTTTCAAATATTGCCCATGTTATATAATTTAAGTTGGCCATTTCTAATACAAAAAATTCAGTTTCTTTTTGTTGTTGTTGCATCATTAACTCCCCCATCTTGAAATAGTTTAATAAGTTCAAATGTAAGTAAAATGATTAATTACCTATCCAAGCTCTACATGAAACACTAGAAGACTAGATAGAGTAGTGAGAAATACAAAATAGCCTGGTGAGAAACCATCTGTAATTCTGTCCAATTCTTTAAAATCATTGCCCTGCTTTCATTATCACAATTTTTAATAACAACACAATAGAAGGTTCATCACTAAGACATCATGATTTATTGAATGCCCTGTGACAGATTTTTATCTTGCTGGAATATTTGATTATTAATTTTAATATTAAAACTGTTTCCATTTTTATCATACTTAGACTCTGCAAAATGGATTTTAATAGGTTCTGAAAAAAAACATTTGCATGTCAGTGTAAAACTAGATCATTTGTCAAAAAAATCAGGAAACTGGATAATAGTGAAATGAATGTTATTTTTAATATTAAATAGCAATTAATTTGATTCTGGTAATATGTTTTACTTTTTGAGACAGTGGAATCATTTTATATATTTAATTCATATTTTTAAAATTTATATTATAATAGTTAGATAGTAATCTCTAAATTAAACAATTTCTCATTTAATTTTATTTTGTTTCTTTTCCTTTTATCCATTTTTTTACATCTATTGGCAGCTCTTGTCTAATATATGAGTACAATTTGGAAACTCTGTACTTAATTCACTATGAAAAGTGATAGTATATTCTTTAATCCTGTTACTGAATCAAATATCAAAAATTTCTCATCATCATTCAATTTGTTGAATTAAAATCTTAATATATTTCAGCTATTTTTCTCTCTCCTTTATATACTTAGCCTCATAAGATCAATCCTGCCCAATTCCCTTGGTACCCCTTGCCTGAGAGACTTGCTTCTTGACTCTGTTAATTGTTAGCTACGTATCTACTGTGATTATTCAGATTACGTTACACATACCAAAAGTTTAAAAGTTAATATTTATATCCAGAACAAAGAATGGAAGATTTGTCTTTTGGGTTCTGTGTTACCTCACTTAGGATGATATTTTTCAATTCCAGTTCATTTATGTTCAAGTTTAATTTTCTCAACAGCTAGATAATATTTCCTCTTATAAATGTGCCACATTTTCATCTGTTCATTGTTTGATGGCACCTGAGCTATTTCCAATGACTGGATATTATGAATAGAGAGGCAATGAACATGGAGGTTGTAGGGTCCTTTGCATATATGCCCAAGTTTCAGGTTGACCAATTTTTATCTTTCTGAGAAATTTCCAGTTTTCCATAGTATAGCACCAGTTTGTACTCCCACCAGCAATGAATAAGAGTTCCCCTTCTGTGTTCCTGCCTGCACAAGCCAAAATTTGTTTCATAGATATTGACTAGTCTGACTGGATAAATGAAATCTCAATAATTTTAGTATGCATTCCTTAATTGCTAAGAATATTGAACATTTTATGTATTTCTCAGCCACTTTTGTTTCACTCTTTTGAAGAACTCTCTCCATTGTCTGTAGCCAGTTTTACATTTGTGCTATTTCTTTTTCTGATGTTCATTTTTTAATACTTCATATAGTTTAGAGAATAATTATTTTAATCTGATGTATAACATTTATCCTTCTCTATCCTGTTACTTTGTTCACATAATAGCATCATATGTCATACAGAATCTTTGAAATTTCATGAGGTTAACATTTATTAATTGTTGGTCTTAATGCCTGGGCTATCAATGTCCTGTTTGGAAAGACTTATCCGAGCCAATGAGGTCAAAGATATTGTTTATTTTCTTATCAGATTCACAATATCTGGTCTTATGTTGAGATCCTCAATTGATTTGGATTTGAGCTTTGTGCATGGTGATAGATATTGATCTACTTTTATATAGCTATACATTTGTAGTACTTGTTGCCAATGATAAAATTTTACCAATGCGCACTTTCAAATTCTTTTTCAAAAACTAGTTGTCTGTAGGTATGCAGACTTATATCTAGGCCTTAATCAATGAGTATTTTGTGCCAATATAGTGTAATTTTTGTAACTTGTTGTACAACTTGAAATCAGGGGTGGCGATTTCTATAACAGTTCTTTTATTATTCATGAAGATTCTAGATGTCCCGAATTCTCATTTCTCCATAAGCAGTTGAAGGTTGAGTTTTAAATTTCTGTGAAGAATTGTGTGGGAATCTTGATAGTGGTTGTATTGAATCAGTATATTGATTTTGGCAATGTGTCCTTTTTAATAAAATTAATCACACTGATCTATGAGCAAGGGAGATCTCATTGTCCATTAGTGTCTTATTCAATTTCATTATTCAAAGTTTTAAAGTTTTATTATACTAATTAACCTTTCTTGGTTAACATTCTCCAAAAAATTCTATTTTATTGAGGCACCTGTGTATGGAAAGGAACCTACTGATTTTTGTTAATTGATTCTGCACTTGCTACTTTACTGAAAGTGTTCATCAGCTGCAATAATTTTCTGCTGAAATTTTTGATTTGTTTTGTTTGGGGTGGGAAGTTCAAGGCAGGGTTTGTCTGTAGCTTTGGAGCCTGTTCTGGAACACATTCTGTAGATCAGGTTAGCCTTGACTTCACAGAGATCCACTTGTCTCTGCCTCCAAAGTGCTGGGATTAAAAGTATGCATCGCCACCACCCACCCCTGCTGGAGTCTTTTGAAAGAGGATGCTTAAAAGCTACTGTGGGCAGTAGCTCAGAATTGAGAAATAGATGGTTATTTATTTGGGGGTACATTCACAAATCACAATCCTCTGCTTGAATGGAGATCAGAAACTGAAATCCACAACCAGAACAGAGAGGCCAGAAAAGAGACCAGACACATGCTCTACATCAGCATATATAAGTATAAGAGACCACACCCTAGTGGGCAGATAACCACTGGCTGTAAGACTTCCTACAGCACCTCCCCTTTTGTTTAAAGAAGAGAGTTCTAAGGCTAATATAAAATTATATACAATAAGAACAAATATATTCAATAATTATCCTATCCTAACTAGTTTAAGTCTTGTATAATACATAACTTTGCCAAGTCATGAGAGGAAAGTAACTACAATTATCTAGTCTTCAACCCCACTGAAGATCCCAGAAGGGAAATAATATTATACTTCATTAAGCAGGAAGTGCAATCAAGCAATTTTCAAAATGTGCAACAAATGACAGAGACAAGTGGCTACCTGGGCGATCACCCAATGTCTCATTTGCAACATTGAAGCAACCAACTTTGGATAAGGCCTAGAATAACTGACAGAGCATTTTCAAAGGCAGGAAAAATTTCAAAACTCTTACCCTGTCTTGGCAAGATTTGACAGTCTTGCATATCCATTTTTGGATACTATGTATCTTGTCAGTGGTTGAGGCATGGGCATTTTTTGCCCAAAGGTCAGTTTTGCCAAGAAGAAAACAAGCTCCAAGTGGAATATCTTCGGTGTTCAACATTCTCTCCAGCATTGATTGGTGCTGCCAGGAGCAATCCTGTCTCACTTCAACAGAACCCTAAGTTATTTAAATGCCATATTTTACAGCTCTTTGAAATGGTTGAAGATTACCTATCTGTGCAGAATATAATCTCTATGTATCTAAAGAACCTGATTAGTCTAACTATAAGTATGACAAACATAGATGACTATTGATCTATAATTCTTAATACCTATGTAACTTAAAGACTAAGACTTCATATTAGAATATTATATAATAAACAACTGTATAACAAATGAAGACATTGATGTCAAAATGTAAACAATGTATAGGTATCTTGATCAGAGGTAGAAATGTACACTGCAGTATGATAAATATATATCAATATATAAAAAATGTTTTAAGCAGAGGTAGAAACATGCATGCATACAATATTTAATGTAATTTAACTTTGCATCAATATACAAGAATCTATACCAATGTAACTCCTATAAATAGTAACTCACAAGCATTCACTCTATTACTCACTACTATTATTAGTGTGAGTAAGCTCATACTAATCTATTATCCCATCCAATTTTTCCCTTTCTTTCCTCAAAGAGATCCCTGACCCTCTAAAATTCCTCCCCAATCCCCAACCCTATACCAATTATAGTCAACCCCTATATGATGTCCCTAACCCTGAGGGCAAACTTTGTTGGGAAAGGGGACATCGTCTTCTAGAGTTACTTCCAGCTGTCATGGGGGCGATGTTAGTTTCTGAGCCGCTTTAGTTTTCTGCCTTGGTACTGGCTAAATACTGAGAAATATGCTTTGCTTGACAAAGTAAAACCAATTAAATAAATTCCATACACGGAGTAAGAAAACCAGAACTCATGGGCAGGGAGCAGAAGCCAGAAGCTGCACAGTTGCCACGTGGCAAGGAACCTTGCCAGGGAATGCGGCAGTCATGTGTGCACTTGGAAAATTTCCAAGTTGCCACATGGAGTAGACTCTGCTGCCGTGGGGATTCTACAAGAGGGCAGGGTTGGGAGACTGGGCCGTGGACTGGCTAGGCCGTTAGGTTGTCCACCAGGTAGGCGTGGAGTCCGAATCTACATGGGCGCCAAATGAAGAATGACACTTAAAATAAATCCCACACTAGCTCAGAACTGAGAAATTTAGGGGTAGACTCACATATCAGAATCCTCTGCTTGAATGGAGATCAGAAACCGAATCCGCAACCGGAACAGAGGACAGAAAAGAGACCAGATGCATGCTCTACATCAGCATATATCGTAAAAGAGGCCACGCCTAGTGGGCGGGCAACCCCTGGCTGTAAGACTTCCTACAGCAGTTTAATATATTAAATTATTTTATTGGCATATATATAAATAGATTGTGTTAAATTAAATATATTTTATAAGAATTATATAAAATATATAAATATAATACATAATATTATGTTATTTCAGAATTTTTTCCCATTTATATCCCTTGGATCTCCATAACTTATTTTATTTCCTTGCTAAGACAAAGTATTGTATTGAATAGGTATGAAGATAGTGGACATTTTTGTTTTCATCTTATTTTTAGTGGGAATGCTTGAGTGCTCACTGTTGAATTTGATATTCACTGTGGACTTACTGTATATCATTTTTGTTATATTGAGATATGTTCCTTTGTATCTCTAGTGTCTCAAGGAATTTTATCATGAAAGGATGTTGGAATTTTGTCAAAGTTCTTTCCTATGTCTAACAAGGGAATCATGTATTTTTTGTCTTTCAGTCTGTTTATGTGGTGGATTAATTTTATCAATTTACATATGTTTACATATACACCATGGTTGTGTTATGTTTGATGTGTTCTTACACTGAATTTTCAGATATTTTATTAACAACTTTAGTATCTATGTTCATAAATTATATTTATCTATAATTTTCTTTTTGGTTTGATCATTCTGTGGTTTGAGTGTCAAAGTACTAATTACCTTCAAAATAAGGCAATGTTCATTCAGTACCTGTTTTATGAAATAATGTGAGGAGTATTGGCATTAATCCTTCTTTGAATATCTGGTTGAATTCTTTGATGAATACACTTGTCTCTTGGAATTTGGGAGTTAATATGTTTAATTACTACTTCTATTTTACTAGGGATTATGGGTCCAGTTAAATTGCTTATTTGACATTGATCTAACATTGGGAGTTTAGATATATCAAGAAATTCATACATTTCTCTCAGGCTTTTCAGTTTGGTAAAATACGTATTTGTTCAGTTGTTTTTTTGAGACAGAGTTTTGCTATGTAATAGGCCTGGATGTCTGGTAACTCAATTTGTAGAGCAGGCTAACCTTATGTGAATATGCCTCTTCTCCTTCAGTGATGGGGTTAAAGGCATGCACTACCATGCCTGACTGAATACAAACATTTAAAGTTTGTACTTGTTCTCTGAATTTCCTGTGCTTGCTATAATGTTTACTTGTTTGTTTTATGTTTTAGGTTAGGATTTTTTTTTGATCCCGTAGAGATGTCATTGCCCCCAAGAGCTGGAAATAATTCTAAGAAAGTGACACCCCTTCTCCCAACAGTTGGGATAGATGGTTTTTGGTTTTCTTCAGGATTGTTTATAAGTTATTATAGAGTGGGAACATAATAATAATAATAATTAGACTCAGGAATATCATTTGGTATATAAAAATAAAGAATAGATGAGACAGAATATTAAGGTAGATTAGAGTATCTACTTGTAAACCATTTTAGCAATGATTAGTTATAGACAATTTACATTAGTATAGATCCTTGGATATTGTATCTCTAAGATTATTTGTATATTTATACAAATTAAAAATTATATTTACATGGCATTTTAATTAGAACCTGTGTTTTATACATTTTATCATTTGCTTAGTCTTGACCTAAAAACGTAGAATTTTTATCTATTATTACATCAAAACTCCATTGAAAACTGGATTTCTCTGGCTCTGGTTCCTTTGCCAAATTCACATTCTTGGTTTGTTTATGACATTAAAATTCTTGTTCTTGTACTCAATAAATTATATATATTATTCTCAATTTATTAACAAAATGCTGGATTGAATATATAATTTTAATAGATGTCAGGAAATCACATACCTATAATTGGAAGATATGCAAGCCTGCTGTTGATTGACACTCCTTTTGACTCCACTAAGATCAAATATTTATTTCACTCAGGAGTTCAAATGGCAACCTTTATTTATGGGCAATAAAATATTTAAATATTTGCTATTGTTTCATAAATATTTGTTTTATCTAATTTGAGTAAAATTATATGTTGTGCGTGAGTATGATATTTGGATAAGAGTTATAAAGTTCTGCCTAAGGCAATGATATACTATCTGAGGATTTTTCAAATTAAAATTAATATGACATAGTATTGTAAAAATTAACCTCATAAACAATCAATATCACATGCAGACTCTGAAACCTAGCATATAAGGATAAAGGTAATGGACTGTTGGAGTACTTAGAATCTTGTGCAAAATTTGTTGCAACAGAAATTAAAGCAAGAAAAAAATGCATTTTGAAATGAGAATATTCTGGTCTGTGGTTATTTATTTACTTAAGAAATAAAGAACTGTTAATAATTAAGTATAATCAAATTTTCCTTTTTTAACCACCCAATTTTCTTATATTTATTCTACTAAGTAACAGGAATGACTTGGGAAGTAGAAAATGAATTTTATGTTGGATTGTCATATTGAAAGTTATAAAAATTGTATGCATGTGGGAAAATCTAGGAAATTAAAAATGATGTAGAAATATGAGTGTTAAGTCAACACTGAAGATTTAAATTTCTGAATTCAGCCTTGCGGGTAGAGTAACCAGTATCCTAGGATTTGATCGAGATTTGAGAGGGAGGAGTTAGGTCAGAAATTGGAAACTGCAAAAGTGTTTATATCCAGGGAACAGAAGCAGATTGCTGGAAATGCCTACCATGGAAAACTATCATTAATGCTACCCCTTATTTCCATGTAAATCTCTTGGAACGAGCTTTAAGAGTATATATATATATTAACAAAAATATGTATTTAAGAATATATGATATATTTAAAGGCATATTCAATTTATTATAAGAATATATTACTCTTAGAAATAAATATGTAATAATATTAAATAATATATGAAAACATATAATTTCATATATTATTTTATGTATACGAAGTGGAAAAGTTCATCTATATGCTGGTAAAGGGGAGGATTTTAGAGTTGGCACATTGTTCTTTTCTTTAAACTCCACTTTAAACTGTTCTTTATCTCCACTGCAGCAAGTGCATTTTTATTTTTTTATTTTTTATGATGTGATCAGCTCATGCATGTAGTTAAATGGTATATAAACAACAATCAATTCAAATTAAGTCTTTCCATTTTTAGATGTGAAGCTCACTAAGCCATCTCACATCTCATAATTGTATAATTCGCTGTAATTACATAATGCTCATATGGTGCAAAAGTAATTGATAGGCTGACATTAAAGCAAAATGACTTAAGCCTATCTTAATTTGAAATGCAATGATCACATTACTAATAATAAGATTAGTCCTAAATTTTGGAATTGCATCCTGTAGGAAATTTATCTGTCTTCCTTGAATCAACTTTAAGGGCATTTAGAGGAAAGCCTAGGAGAAAATATATGAATAAAATGTCTATTTATTTGTAACATATTTTAGAGCTTCCTGATTAAAATTTCTTTATATCCAGTCTGTCGAGGATACAAATGTATTTGGCCATAGATACTAGCAATCTCTTTTATAATTAGCATTGTCTAAAGTGATTTACTCAGTAATAAAATAAGCCAGATTCAGGGACTTTGATCACTTCGCAGGGGGAGAAATCAGGCATCAAAGAAAGCTAATGACTAAATTTGAAAGGAAGAAAAAAAATTTTTTTTTAACTTGTACAAACTGTAAGTCAGAACACTTAGTACAGTCATGGCCCTAAGATTTCAAGCCAACTTACTCTCTCCCATAACAGAGTTGTTTCTGAGAAATTTTTGTAGCTATTGAGTTTCAATAACAAACATAAGGGATTCATTGAAATAAAATTTGATCACAGAGGTCAAACATGATGGCACATATCTGTACTACAGAAACAGAAAAGGAAAACAGATGGATTAAGAGTTCCAGGTAAGCTTGATCTACAGAATGAAACTCTATGTCAAAAAAACAAACAAGAATACATTTTTTTTTCATAAGACCTGTATCTGAAATACATCTCTCTGGGAGACCAGCCTCCAGCAGCTTTGGTAGAAATCCACTGAATCGGTGAGGCTAAATTTTCTATTTGGGGGGCAGGGGTTAGGGAAAAAGGCACTCAGAAACTCTCTAGATGTTTTCCTTTTTTATTCTTATTCTTCTTTATTCTCTCCCTCTATCTAGGTTGTTTTACAGCTTTTATATCCCAACAGAATCTTCCAGGCAGTACAAGAGTCAAAATAGTTGCATTCCATTTTTTATGTGAATCATTATATGTCAAAACATGTTTTTCATCTCCCACACATGATTAAACTTTTTATGTATTACGGGTGAAAAACAAATTATCCCAAGAACCCACATCCATTCATACCCAAACAAGTTGTTATAGATTAACCATGTGGCAAGCAAAGCATTTTTGTAAAATCTTTGACTGGCATGCTGCATTTTGCAGTTACAAAGAAATGGCCAATTACTTTATTACTTATATTGAAAGCTAATCTTATAAGGAATCTTAAAGGAATTATAAACTAATCTTCTATATGTGAAAAAGAATCAGTCAGCTCTATTTTAAATCTTTAGGGTGTATATCCATTCATTAATAGTTTTTTACATCAGGAGATTGAGGACAGAAATTGGTATAAGGAATTAATTATCATCTTTGGTCATCAACCAAACCTAACAAAGAGAGCACATCAGTCAGTAACAATCAGGCTGCTTTGTTCTTGTTCCCTAACCGCAGCAAAGATGTAAAGGCACAGCAAAAGCAAAAGATAATCCAGGGTCTGCAGTCCCATGGCCTTGCCTAAAGGAGACTGGCCCATCAGAGGATTCCCTTCTCCTGGGCTGACATCTGGAACTTGGATTGCAACTTGCTGCTCCTCTGGCATGGCCTACGGCATGTAAGGCATGTAAATTATTACTCAGAAACTTTTATTGAGGAAGAAGTTTTGGTAAATAAGGGCCTGTTCCAGGAACGTAGATAGTGACTAAGCCTGGTGAGTGAGAGGCAGCAGAAAGGCATACTAGGATCGGTGCAAACTTTCAAAACTTTCTCCCAGCCCTATATTGTACTTCTACCAAAACATTTTCAAAATTTTAATCACAGTTGTTAGAGTTTAGCAGTGCATGTGTACCTTGGACGATTAAGGCCAAGGAATTCTGCAGAAATCACACCATGCAACTAGAGATTAATTCAAGGGGAGGGGAGGGGAGAGGAGGGGAGGGAAAGGCCTTCTCCTTGAAGGGGAGAGACAGAGACAGAGAGAGACAAACTCGGAGAGATACAGAGAGTGACACAGAGACAGACAAAATCATAGAGACAGAGTGACAGAGAAACAGAGAGAGAAAAAAAGAGAGAGAGAAGACTCAGACACACACACACACACACACAACATAGAGAAAGAGAGTGAGAGAGACAGAAAGACAGAGTCAAGGAGACAGAGATGATGGCGTGGACATTTTAAAGGGTAAGTAGGTAGGTTTTGGAAGCAGGTGATGTCATGCTGATGAAGTTGAGCTGCTGAACGAGCAGTCCTGGTTCCTAACAACAGTAAATAATAAAATACATACTATGGAAATGTTAAAAGTGATTACATTGACAAAGAACTGCCTTACTTAACATTCCTTATAATAGAACTATATTTAGTTATATATGCTCTTTTATTTATCATTCATGTCTGTGGTCTTCAGAAATTTTGCTTTCCTGCATATCTTGTTTTTAATTTCCTTTTCTCCCTTTTATTGAAAATAGATTATTTTCTCATTCAATATATCCTGATTACACTGATTACAGTTTCCCCTCCCTCTACTACTCCCAGTATTCCCCCTTTTCCCTTCCCCTCCATATCATTGCCTTTTTGTCTTGCACTTGAATAGTCTTCTAAAAGATAACAGCCAAACATGACAAAATAAAACACAATAAAACAAAGACCATCACAAAGCAACCCAATAAAAGTAAAACAGTCCCAAGAGCAGGCACAAAAATCAGAGAACCACTTGTTCACACGTTCATTGATCCCATAAGAATTTGAAGCTGAAAGCTATAATATATAAGCATAAACCTGGGGCAAACTTGCATAGACTCTGTTCTTGCTGTTTCAGGGTCTGAGTTCCTATGATCCTTTTCATTTGATTCACAGAGACCTGTTGTCTTGTCATCTCTGGATATTACACTCTCCTTTCTCTTCTTTAGGATTCTCTGAACTACAGGGAAGGGATTTGATGGAAATATTCCATTTAGAATTTCCTGTGTTCCAAGGTCTCTGTTTTTCTCTACATAATGTCTGCTTGTGGGAAAAGAGCCGAGACCTTAATCCAGCCCCCACGTTAGTAGCCATGAGAGGCTGCAGAAAAGACCCAGCAAGATGTAGGCCCTGACTCAGCAGTGCTGAGCCCTTGACATTTTGCCCTAATTACTGGAAAGAATATTTCCTCCTTATGGTAAGGAACCAATCAGAAGTTAGATGGTGGGCTCTGGATGTACTTTATTACTGATAAGTGTGGAATGAAGTAACCATAGCAACTGCCACCATAAGCAACGATCCCCCTCTCCACCTACCATCCAATTAACCAATCAACTTAGAGAAGCTTTCCTCAGCCCAGAGGTGCACCAATCCTGAGACTGTTTGAAGATCCCTAAGCCACCCACCCCCTTGCTCTATGCCAATAAATACCCTGCCCCACTGCAGCTCGTGTTCCCTCCCACTCCACCTGTTGTGTCTGATGGCCAGAGGACCCGAGTTAGCTAGACATTAAAAAGACTCTGCTTTTGCATCGGATCTGATTTCTTGGTTTTGGGGTTCAACAATCTGGGCACCACAGTGGGGTCTCTACATCTCTTCCCAACTGCTGCAGAATGAATCTTGTCTTATGATGACTGAGTAAGAGTCCTATCTGTTTCCCTGGCCTGCTCATCTGGGGTTTTACCAGTGAGTTTCTGCTGGTGCTGGAGGCTGAGATAATGGAATGTGTTTGGGGGAGGAATGTTAGAGGAAAAGATCTTTATGATCTATGGGGGATGGGTTCAGAAAGGAAGTGAAGACTGCGTGTTTTCCACTACAAAGCTTGAGATGAGACTGGGGGTACAGGGTTTAGATCTGTGAATGAAGCAGAAAGAGAGGCGTGGATAACTATCATGCTACTTGTTGCCCTGATAGAAACAGGCCCCAGGTAACCAGGAGTGCCTGCTAGGGTTGGGGGCGGAGAGAAAGCAATGAGCTGGGGAATGACATGAGAACATCTGTGAGATCCACAGGCAACAAGAATAGAAGGACGGGGAAGGGTGCAACAGGCATTCTACTGCAGAGCTGGAAGGAAGTTGTAGGACTGGGTCTGGAGAAAGAGACAGAGATCTGCTGCTTCATTGTATATTCCTAGAATTCTATCTATTTCTCTAAAATTCACCGATTTTTAAAATTTCATTATGAAAGATTTGAATAGATGACAAAATACAAGTGTTCTCATGATGAATTCTGATAAAATCGTATTAAGCTTGTATTATAGCTTAACTATTTCTCAACACCCTCACAGGTTTCATAAGTATTTGAAATAAATTTCAGAGTATTTTTCTCAATATTAGTTCAAATACAAGCTTTTTAAGTCTATACTCCTAAAACATGACTTAATTACATTTGTAAAATATAACACCAACAGTAACAACAATACTTTTAAATTACATGTGCCCATGTATTTTAATATGCTTCAATAGTTTTTTCTTCTAAATAATGTTGCAAAAGCAAAGACCCACAAATTGCAGTATGCTTAATTTCGGTTAATTTTTTATTTTCAATCTTCACCTTTATTTCCATTTACATCCTGTTAAAAAATATTTTCTCTAATCCACTCCCTGTAGTTTTTTGCAAACTGCATCCACCCATTTAATTCCATCAGCTTTATTCCCATTTGCCATTGTCTTCCATATTTTCTATGTATTTGCTGTTAGATCTAAAAATTCAGTTGGAAAACAAACATTTTATGAAAAGAATACATTCCCATAACTAAATGCATTATGTTTGCATTTAATTCTTTAGTATGAGACAATTCAGAACACATTAACTTAAATTTCCCAACCGAAGTAAAGTCATTATCATTAACGTGACAACTGTCTTTTCAGGATTCTCAATCATGTTTTTTGCCTTATAATTATCAAGAAAAATATGTTTTCCAGATTACATCACCAAAAAGATAATAATGATATTATTTGCAAAATGGCTTCCCAGCACAAAATACCTTTACAAATTTTCCTCTTTGTATATATGACTTGAAGAGTATAAACACAATGACTTTTGGGAAAAAAACAACCAGATGAGAAGATAGAAATTATCTGTAGTGGTCATAGTTTGTGATATATTTATAAGCCAGGCTTTTCCTTAGATCACATAGCTTTCATTATTTTAGGTATTAACTAATTCAGAAAAATATATAGTTTTCTTATGAAAGTCACAAGTTATGAAATTTTTATTTTTAAATTTTGTATAAATTTTAAATTAAAATAGGGTCATATCATTTCTCCCTTCCTTTTGTCCTTCTAATTTTTGCCAAAACACTTTCCTCAAAACTTCCCAAGCCCCCTCACATTCAAATTCATATTTTCTTTTATTTTGATTATTATTGCTGTATAAACATACAGGTGTAGGCATATACATATGTACAGATATGTAAATTCAACTGACTAAGCATATTTTTACTGTTTGTGTTTACATGGTTTCAAGGTTTTCACTTTGTATTGGATAACCAATTGGGGAACAGACCTCTGAAAAAGGATAATTCTCCTCATCAAGTTTTTATTGTTGTCTTTATTTTTGTTTAGGGGTGGGACACTATGAAATTGTCTTTGTCTGCTTTAAGTTGTCTACGATACTGCATTGTTCTGTTTTTGTTTATCAAGCCGTTTCACAGAAAACTTCTGGTGTTTGTTTTATAGTCTTTCTATTCTTTCTTCTCCAGTGTTCTGTGATCTATACAAAAACACGTAAGTTATAATATAGAGCTTTCCTTTGTATATGGACTCCTCACCTTCTGTTGATCTCTGCATTGTACCTAGCAGTGGTTTTAAGGGATGGTCTCCATTTGCTGTAAACATAAGATTCTTCCATTGGAGTCTTTTGCTATACTCACCTGTGGGTACAAGATAAGATTTCTTTGCCGGGGGCCCACAGATGTGAGTCCTGTTCCACCTTTTCTAAAGGTCAGAGAGTTTGAGCTTATTCTTGCTCTTTCAAAGTTATTTACAACAGGCATAGCTAAAAACAAAGATCCTGACCTAGAGTGTATTAGTATTTTGAGTGTATAGGTGGATCTGCTCAACCTTGACCAAAGGTCAGAGAATTCAAGTCTATTCCTGCTCCTTCAGGGAGATTGGCAGAAGATTCCAGGGAGTAGCTGCCTTCAGGATATTGGTCTAAGTGTGTGGGCATTACATAACCTGTGCAACCAGCAGAGTACTTGATTAGGATGTTCTGTTTATTCCTTATATCATGTTTATGAAGTCTGTTACCTTCCCCTCTGCTTTTGGAGTTGGGTATATAAACATGTGGAAAATAAACACAGGCAATTTCAGTATTCACTGAATTTCCCTCCTGGTCCTGTTCTGTGTTTCTCTCTTTTATTTCTCTCATATCTCTATTCCTTTTGCTTAATAATTCTAATCTTCATGCTCCTACCCCAGAACGTGTGAATCCCATTGAGGCTGGATCCCGACATTTCCGCTCTTCATAATTTTCTGTATTCAGAGAGGATCAATACAAAACACAAGGAGTATCATCAGGTAATTATGGATCATATATAATTGTAGAAGTTACATGCTGCTTATTTAATTACCAGTTAAGGAAATCAGTAAAAATGCTAGCTGTAGAAAGTATACACTTTTTCCAAACTAAATTATTCAAAACTGACATTCCCTGAAATTATTTTGTATGAATACGTAAGATGATTGATAGCAGTCATGAAATCTTTTTTTCTCTCATTTTAATTGACTTTATTGAGGTACACATTTTTCTCTACTCCCCTCCCTTCCTCTCCCTTCCCCTTCATCCCTCTCCTATGGTCCCCATGCTCCCAATTTACTCAGGAGATCTTGTCTTTTTCTACTTCGCATGTAGATTACATCCATGTATGTGTCCCTTAGGATCCTCACTGTTGTCTAGGTTCTATGGTGTTGTAAATTGTGGGCTTGTTTTCTTTGATTTATGTTTAAAACCCACGTGTGAGTGAGTACATATGGTATTTGTCTTTTTGGGTCTGGGTTACCTCAAACAATGTGATGTTTTCTAGATCCATCCATTTTCCTGAAAATTTCAATATGTCATTATTTTTTACTGCTTGTAATACTCCATTGTGTAAATGTACCACATTTTCCTTACCCATTATTTGGTTGAGGGGCATTTAGGTTATTTCCAGGTTTTGGCTATGACAAACAATGCTGCTATGAACATAGTTAAGTACATGTCCTTGTAGTATGGTTGAATATCTTTTGGATATATACCCAAAAGTGGTATTGCTGGATCTTGAGGTAGGTTGTTTCCTAATTTTCTGAGAAATTGCCATACTGATATCCAAAAGGCTGTACCAATTTGCACTTCCACCATCAATGAAACAGTGATATGGGATTCCCCTGTGTATGCTGTGAATACCATTGGTTAATAAAGAAACTGGCTTGATCCTATAGCAGAGAACGGCAGAACAGAGCTAGGTGGGGAAAACTAAACTGAATGCTGAGAGAAAGAAGGTGGAGTCAGAGGGAAGCCATGGAGCACCCTCAGAGACAGACATGCTGAAACTTTGCCTGTAGGCCACAGCCATGTGGTGATACACAGATTAATGGAGATGGGTTAGTTTAGGATATAAGAGTTAGCCAAAAACATGCTTAAGCTATTGGCCAAACAATATTGCAAATAATATGGTTTCTGTGTGATTTCAGGGATGAGCACCTGGGAACAAACAAGTAGCCTCCTACAACACAGCAGTGTTCCCTTTACCCCACATTCTCTCCAGCATAAGTTGTCATCAGTGTTTATCTTGGCATTTTCTTGGCATTAAATAGCATTGTAATCTCCACAAAAAATAGAAATTAATTTCACGTTGGCATTATCCTCAGCTATCATTTTGAACCAAAACATTTGAATGTATTTTTTTTTACTATATAGAAATTCTGAAGAAACAGGATAGATTTTACAAGGTTATAAACCTGAAACTAACTTAGCTATAGCATCTAAGAATCATGGCTAATGATATTGAATATTTGTTATATTTTGAGAGCTACGTCTTAATTTAAGATAAAGTTTTAGTAATAAGTATGGAAAATATGCTAACTTATATAAGTAAAAATCTTCATATGTATGATATTTTTGAATCAATGCATTTGTCTCTGAGGTATGAGAACTTAAATAGTTATGAGTTTCAGAATCCCCCAGGAATCACAGCACTGAATGGAGGAAGGAAAGTCTCTAGTCCCTCTGACCCTATGTAAATAATTTCAGAAGAAAGTAGGAAAGGCTGAGACAGCATATTCTAAACAAAATGCTTAATTCCTCTTTATGACTCATGAAATATAAATACAAAAGACCCAAGAAAAATAACTGCTTATTGATTATCAGTAATTATTATTTTTGTTTGTAATTCACTAATAGTATTAATTTGCAATTCATAAATATTCTCTCAAATATGCAGAAAATAAAAACAGCTTTATCTCCCTATAAATTACAGACTATAACCCTTTCCAAATGTCTCTCTACCTGATTTTAATCTAACCTGCTATATATGATAATCATATCCAAGTACTGCCACCACAGTTTTGGTGTGGCATTATGACAGAAGCATATTTTGGGGAATATACACACTCACAATCTTTTATATAGTTAAATTAAATATCACTATGATGAAAAGATCATATTTAAGACTGATAAAAATTCTGTTCAGAATTTAATGTCTATGACTTTTCCTTGTAAAATAAAAAAGCTATCTCTGGGCTTGTTGTGGTCAGACTCAATTAAATTGAAGCAAAGTTCGTGTTTCATCACCCACATATCACCAATGTGCAGTAGACTGCTTGGGGCAGTTGAGCAAGCTGCTTTGAGTTCTGGTGATCTCACAGGCTGTTTTCCTTTCACTATTCCCATTACATAAGGACAGAAAGGCAGTTGGGACTTGCACATAGCTATAGAAGCCAACTTACTCTATATGCAGAATATAGTTATTGGTTCTATGTTTTCTCACAGAGCTACTTTGCGTGTTAATGAGATCATGACTACTGCTGCTTTGAGTTCTTTGAACTAAAGGACTCTATAAATAAAAGGCCCTATTATTTCAACCTCCTGTTAGTCACCAAAGAATTGGTGCTTGAAAATACAGCCTTTCACTTGCTCTATGTGTAAAATCTCCACTGCCTGCAAAGGGAGGGTTTGTGCAGCTTAATTACAGGAATCTGCCTCTTCTGCGGGTATTGTACAGTACTATTTTAAAGCACTTCTAAAGAAAAGAGATGCTGACATCCACCCACATTTCACCTAACACTGCAGATAGAAAACAATCGCTCCAGATGTCCACAGTTTGCTTCCAAAACAGCCTCCTCTCAGGGTATTTGAAGTTTAAATGTTAAGAAATTGCCACTTGAGAGTGAGTATTAAGATTTTCATTAATAGCTCTATGAGTACTTTGAGGATTCCTGATGACATTTTCATCTGAATTTTGTTTTAGGAGCTCCTTCTTTGTGCTCTTTTGAACACACACACACAGAGATTAACAGTCCTGGCAGATCATTAATCTTGACAGGCCTAAGAGCTTTTTCCCCTCTCACTATTTTTCTTCACTTTATAAAAGACTAAACTGATGATGAATAGAAACAATACACTAGTACTAATACATGCAGTTTTCTTCATCTCTGATACTTTTGTATTACAACATGAATACGCTTTATTAAAGTGACTTAAGTAAAATGCCATAGTATAATGTAGCAATGGGCAATTGTACAGAAAGTGTTAAGTAGTTTAATAGCAAGTATGTGATCTACTCAGAAGGGAATAGAGTTTGAAATACTTTATTATAGTTTCCATGTAAAGATGCTCAAAACTTTTTTGTTTTGAAATTTTGTGAGCAACTGTAATTGAAACAGCAAATAGTGTGCTTAATGGCCATTTATTTGTATTATTTTTGCTTTCTGAAATTTATAACCAGAATATACTTTGATAGTATACCTTTATATTTATTGGCTTGTATGGTTCAAGATACCTTCGTTTATCTCTATTATTTCAATAATCCATTTCTCTATCCTTAATATATTCATGCATAATGAATTAGTATTTAATATTGTGATATGATCTATAATGAGCAGCAGCGTGTGCATAAGAGGTCATTTATAGTTACACATATTTGGAAATGCATACAACAATAAAACTTTGTAAAACTCTTGTCTTAGAATCAGGTAAGAAGGCAGTCTATGGACAGTAGTCTTAATATTTTTTCTCCAAACTACAAACATATTTTAATGTACACAAACTAATAAATATAATATAGGAAGCAACAGAAAAAAGAATCTTATTCATTTTTATAAATGAATGGATAACATATTTTACTGTTCAATAAAAATACTCCTATTTAAGTTTAATGTATAAACTTGTCTTTGTGTGTCTGCTTTCTTCACTGGCTTATATGTAGCTCTATGTAAGCTCAAATGAATATTTCAAAATTATAAATGTTGCATTATAGGAAATAAAAGTTATATTTTTCTTCAATAGCCTCATAGTTATCAAACACTCTTTGAATATTCTGAGTTAACACCAAATTCTTCAAAAAAATAATGATCCAAATATCCGTCACAGGCAGCTGAGTGCCTAGAGTTGTTAGAACACAAAATAGAACTCAGTTTCCCACATACCTATGCATAGAGTCTTAATAAAACACTGGATGACTTATAGTATCAGCAGCAGTAGTCAGAAGATGGTATTTCAGACAGAAAAACAATCAGTCAGTTTACTAAAGATAGACAGTTTATGTAGCAGTTCAAATTTTAAGGATTTCTTAGAAAATAAAAACATCAAAATAGATAGAGACACTGTTTTTGCCCTCTTAACAATAATGGCTAAATTTTAGTGAGTGTCCCAGAATTTAGTTTGTAAGTGCTTGCAATGAAATCAGAAAATGAATTGTCATAAATGCTGTATAACATAGTACTGTAATTTTCTTTTTAGCAAAAGGCAACTGAGATTCAGTGACTTTCCAGAGACTATGGTCCTGATGTTTGGAGGCTCATCAAGAGGCAGTGTTCATACCTTCATCCTCCCCCTCACGCTAGATTACTTCTCTATAAAGACACTAAATTAAAGTCCCTTCCTCCACACTTCTTATATCTACCCATACTCTTTATAGCTGGACAGTGTGCATCACAACTCATTTGATCTCAGTGGGGTCAAAAGGAGTATCGATCAACAGCAGGTTTGCATGCCTTCCTATTATATGTATGTGATCTTCCTTACATTGAACTAAAATGATATATTCAATCTAGACTTTTGTTAATATATTCATTGTCTTGCCTTGCATTCTAATTTTCTGTCTTTGACAGTTCAGCATGTATATGCACATTCTGTCACTTATTTTTGTGTTTGTGCTCTGCTATATATATATATATAATGTAATTGCATATCCATATATAATATGGATATTATACTTATACATTAATATAGCATTCATACACACCAAATTAGACATTGAAGTATGTGTATGTGTGTATATATATATATATATATATATACTCATGCAATTTGCATACATAGGTAGATTATTGATCGAAAAGTAAACATACTACTTTTGTACTAAGTATGAGGCTGTAGTATGGAAAAGGAGAATGAGTGTGCTTAGCAATGGTTCATTACAGAAAGCATGATTATTAATTAAATGAGTATATCAGTAAAGGCTTCATTTGCATTATGAGAAGCCAACAGATAACATTTTTTCATATGTTGTGGAATTTTTGTCTAATTATGCAAAGATGGATGTGTTGTCTCTGTTTAGCTATGTAAAGATGTGTTGCATTTGTTTTAATTATGTAAAGATGTGCTGCTGTTTCACTTTGTCTACCTAAGGCACCAGATTCATCTAACAAAAAGCTGAATGGCCAATAGTGAGGGAGGAGGTATAGGTGGGACTACCAGGCAGGGAGAGTATGTAGGAAGAGTAATTTAGGTTCAGGAAAAAAAAAAAAAAAGAAAAGGAGTCAGGGAGAAAGCTAGGGAAAAGCCACACAGACACAAAGAAAAAGCAAAAAAGTAGGATATACAGAATGAAAGAAAGGTAAAAAGCCCTGAGATAAAATGTAGTTGAATAGAAAGAGGTTAAATTAAGCTAAAAGAGCTACTGGTACAAGCCTAGGCTAAAGCTGAGCATTCATAATTAGTAATAGTCTCAGTGTATTATTCTGGGGACTTGCTGGAAGACCAAAGAAAATTCTAACTTCATTTGTGATTCATCTTTCTAAATTTCCCATTATTTGATTTCTGCATTGTCCCATATTTTCTAAATCTTTTTGAGATTTCTAGTTATAGGACATTTTTCATAGCTCAAGAGTCTTTAAACGTTTGTGGTTTATTTTCTTCTCTGATATTTTCCAGGTCTAATGACTCACATTTCTTCCATTTTCCCTCAGTTATTCCTCTACTCGGGCCTCACCTGCATTGTCGAACATAAACATTGACAAACACCCAAAATATGTTGAACACCATACACGTTCTCTGCAAAAACCAATTGACCACTCAGAGTTATGTTTGATACTGTTGATGATTTTTATCTGAGAAAAATCATCATATTCTTTAACCTGTTTTGTCTTCACTTTTGCATCTTAGCTAAAACTCTGCTGTCTAGTCTCAGTGAGCTGTTGAACAGAGGGAATCAGGGCCCAGTGATTGCTTCTCCCTCCTTCTTTTCTGCTTTCCCATGACTGACTGTCTCATCTTTCAAAAATGCAAATGTGTTACATTGCCAACTGGTGCCTGTTCTGTGGCTGCCATGACCTGGAGACAGAATGTTTAATCTTTTAACTATTCAAGTTCTTTAGTGTCATTCAAGTTGTGTCTTCAGCAGAGTTATGGTTCAGTGTTTTGTTCGTTAACAGAGAATCGGATAGATCGGCTTTCTGTCTCAGTTTTGCAGGAGACTTGATTTTCTCTCTCTTTTTATTTTTTTTTACAATGCCTTTCTATACATTTAAATTATGAGTGACTGAAAAAGAAATAGTTTACATATTTGATCAAAATTTATTTACAAAAATCCAGTGCTTTACCTTAACTTTTCTATGAAAGACTGTCTATTCTTCAAAATATAAGAACTATCAAATACTTTTTTCTTTCTTTTTTTTTCTTTTTGGTTTTTTCGAGACAAGGTTTCTCTGTAGCTTTGGTGGCTGTCCTGGAACTAGCTCTTGTAGACCAGGCTTGCTTTGAACTCACAGAGATTTGCCTGCCTCTGCATCCAGAGTGCTAGGATTAAAAGTGTGCACCACCACTGCCCAGCTTGGTTAATATTTCTTTAAGTCTCTGTTATGACAACATTACTATTTAAATCTCCATACATGCATGTTGCAGGTTAAGAAGGGATGTTTACATCATGACTTTGCATGGACATCATTGCGTGTAAGTAATTCTACATGTGACTATATTTTCAGAATTGTGATGGTATGATTTTAACTATAGCCTCCCCCAAAACAACCCTTGCTGATACAGTCTTTTTAGCCAGAGAGGATATGTTATTATTTTTTGTATAATTCTGGTTCCATGAATTGCTGTCTCTAAATATCTACATGAAACCTATTTGCAATTTTATCATCTGGTATAGGAGGATGATTGCAAACAATCCATCTCCTTTTTTTATCCCTACCTGCTTCTTTTGCTTAGAAACTGTGAGATGTATGCTTTTGTCTATATTCCTAGGCTGTCAGAGGTCCTGGCAGATGACAAGTGCACACTGAGTACCTGGATTAATGGATGTGTTCAGATGTGCTGGATAGGGTACAATTCTTCCATTGTTTATTGGTCTTTGAGAAAAGTAAATAAAACCATTAGCAAAGCCACCTTAGTTTCTCCATGAACAGATGTGTTAATACTCATTTGCTTCTGAGAAAATAGTGTTCCGCATCTGCTTAAACATCTTTTATGCCACTCCCAGAGACTCCTGAAAAATGTAACAATATAATTACCTTATTAGGGGCATTTGTTTCCTGACCTATTGATGTAATAGATACTCTGATGAAATCAATTTAGGGAGAAATGGTTTAATTTAGTTCTTAGTTCAAGGACTAGTCCTTCAGAATGTTGGAGAGCTCAAAGCAGCAGTCTTCAGCAGGTGTTCACATTATATCTACAATCACCAAAAAGCCATGAATACATTGTTTTCTGCTTAGTACTCTTTGTCTTCTAATGCCCCAAATTCCATACTCAGGAAATGGTGCCTCACATAGTAGGCATGTTTTTTAACTATAATTAATGTACCCTAGATTATCTCCCGCAAGCAAAGCCAGAGGTCCATCTGCCACATGATTCTATATTTTCCCAAGCTGACATTTAACACTAACTACAACAGTAAAGAAAAGAGTTTACTTGAAAACCTTTTATAAAAGATTGTCTCAGACTCATGAATTGTTTCTGAATTTTGATTAGAGAACTGAACTTTGGGTTTTGAAAGTCATACTATCATTGTAAGAATCTTAAACATGTGTGTTAGGTGGTTACATGGATCAGCTACTGTGAGTAATGAAAATTTATTCCCTGGAATATTTTAGATTCTTTTTCATTGCCGGGAGTGGCTGTTAAATTGCTGCCCTAAGACTTTGCTAAAACACTGTGAATTGTGAATCTACGGTATTTTCAGGGTGTCTGACTGTTGTCCATTCAGGGACACAGCCTGGGATAGCTCTGTAAGCTAATGAATTTTTTCATGACAATTGCAAATATGAATGGCATTTATAAAAAAGTTTCAAATTGTTTTGAAATCAGTATGTATGTCAACAAAATTTGTATTGTCATAACAAAATTGAAAATCTAGTGTCAATTATCTATTGCATATAAACATTGTGAGGAAGATAATAGAAGATAGATAGATAGATAGATAGATAGATAGATAGATAGATAGATTTATTTTGATATAAACTACTTCTGACAGATATAACCAAGCAGCATAGATGATCTCTTTTTGGAAAATTATGAGCAAGTTCTTTAATTTTCTAATTAAAAGTTTTTCTTTGCTTTCAAATTGTGATGATTATGTGTTTAATATGTCTAAAAGATTCTTGCAAAAATGAGTTTTAAATTTTAATTCATTAAACAAATATTCAAATGTGATGTTACACTGACAGCAATATAATGTCCAAACACAAAGAATTCTCCATAATAGAGTTAAAACCTTGACATGTAAGATTTGAACATTAATCAAATAGCACACTTATTCATTTCCTTGTTGTTTAGTGAAATGAGAAATTCATTGTCAATTATGATATAATGGGCAAAGCATGCGTCTAGGTAAGTAGTCTTTCTTACTTTAGTAAGAAAATTTGAGTGGCCCATAGAGTTTTGACTCTCTCCTTTACTTAGGTGAAGTTAATATAATTTCAATAATATCCTCAAGCAATCTTAAAAACAAAACCAAAGGAAGATAGTATGATCTTAGTTCTTTTAGGTACCATGGTTAAGAAAGGAGAAATCAAAAGAGAAAGCTAGAGTATGTTATAAGGAAAACACAAATAACTTAAGAGAGCTTAGACGAATATATATTTAAATCTCAAAGCTCCTAAATCACCTTAACTTCATCAACTCAATCAAATACCTTAAGTCAACATAGAAACTTATGTTCCAGGTAAGAAAATAAGTTTTGTATTTAGATTTGGGGTGAAAATCTGAAAACTTTATTGCATTTGATACCTACTTTGAGAAAGTGACACCGTTTATTTGCAAACTACGTCATATTTTCTCAGTGTATGGTTTTATGAGAATCTGAAAAGAGGATTAGTAAACTAGAAAATATTCCAGGAACTACTGCCCAGAATGAAACAGATTATAAATTTCTGGGATGTGAGCACAGTTGAGTACAAGAAAGCTTATTGAATAAGTGACTGAAATCCCAGGAGAGCAGAGAGAGGGTAGGATGGGGCCAAGCACAGAGCATAATTGCTGAAAATTGTCGAAGAGTTTGGAAACAAGACAAAGGAAAATTCATTACTTGGACAGGTCATAAAATAGGAATTTAAAACAGTAAATGATCAGTAAGCATGTTGTGCAGAAACTTCATAAATATATAGAACAAAAAAATTCTTCAAGTTCAATAATTTTAAAGGTTGTATGATACAGGAATAGCTGATTGTGTCACATCATTATTGGAAGATATGTACAAATGTAGCAAGATATGCAATGTGGTTTAAAAATAAAAATTAACTGCTAACATAGGATTGTCTGCTAACTGAACTATAGTATGATGAAACAAGTAATAAAAATGATATTTAGATGTTGGTAAAAATTAAAGAACAAAGAACTATCAATCATATGAATTATTCTCATGCATTGCATGCTTAGTGATTTTAATTTTAATTATACTCATTTATAGTATAATATCAATAATGTCAGAATGTTTTTGAAACATTTAATTTTTAATTTAGTTTTGTCTCATTTTTCTGAAATTCATGGCTTCAACCATGACTGTTTATAGCTAAGTGAAAGATATTTTATGTCTACGTGCCTCTGAGAAATTTTTTCGAAACAGGTCTCTCTCTATTTGAGGGCTGTTTCCCTGTGCATCTGCTTCCTATTTTCTCTCCTAGAATTTCTAATGGACTCTATTAGCTTTCTGTTACTATTACAACTTAGATAGTTAACATGTTGAAAAACTGCTTGCCTTGGTTTATAATTTTGGAGGATCTAGTCATGAATCAATTAATTACTTCACATATTTAGATTAAAACTAAACCAGGTCATTGATGTTCTCATGTATTAACATTACATATCCTAAATTTTTAATGACAACTCCTTATTAAAGGTATAAAAGTGTGTGTGAGAGAGAAAGACAGACAGACAGAGATCATATGTGTATGTGCATATATATGAAAGTTGGATAATATTAAATTTAGCTTGGATGACAATATTTTTTTTCTTTTAAGATATCAGAAAAAGAAAGGAGGAGAGAGGAAGGGAGAGTGAGACCAGAGAAGTTTTTCAAAATTTTGGTAATAAACTCAATGCATCAACACTAAAAATTAGACTTGGGGCATACTTTTTAGTTTGTGTATCAGGTAAAGTCAAGTGTGGTCAAGAATATAGTCTCAAACAGGTGTTAAAACTTGGATATTGCACATTAGAGTCAAGGTGTTACTTCTTTTTGACAAAGATGAGAACATGACAAGAAGGAAGAAAATTCTCAAGTGCAAAATGCAGTTAATCACCCAAATGTCAGTCCTGAATGAGGCCATCATTCAGATGCTTGACACAACACGGAGGGAGCCTTGTTTTGTCAGCGCCTTATGGTTCCCAGGAGACACTCCCAGGCAGTTACCAAAACCTGCTGCTGCTGCTGTTGGCCTTGAATTCTCCCTAATGGATGCCATTCAGTTACTGTTCTCTGATGTTTCTGACAGAAAATTGATGTCTGAAGAGACCTTGTTTGTTTGTCCTTTAATATCCAGGGGGAACAGCATGCTTCATGTTCCATCTGTGAATCATCCTTATTTTAATCAGGATCTCTTACATCAGCTAAAAGAGAAATTGATTGAAGGTGTTACTCTGCTGGCAAAGAGAAAATTTTCATTTGAGAAGCCTCAAGAGAAAAATATTCTTTCTATGCAGGCATAAACAGAGCAGTCTCTCTCTACCATCTTTCCAATATCTATCTATCTATCTATCTATCTATCTATCTATCTATCTATCTATCTATCTATCTATCTTATCTATCATTCTCTTTTGTCTGGCATACAATGCTATACTTGTTAGCTGATAATAAACACTGAATCTCTTTGCATACCTGTTTGTTCTCTCCAGCAACAGCAACAACCCTAAGTGTTTAGGATTCAGAAACCCTGAATAAAGTGTACATTCTTGAGCAATAGATTTATGACGGGTTTTCATAGGTAGCTAAACAAAGAATCAACTAGTAGCCAGTTTCCTAATTTTTAAAATTTTGTGTGTGTGTGTGTGTGTGTGTGTGTGTGTGTTGTTGGTGTGTGTGTATATGCCCATATATATGTATGGGTATATATGAGTATGCATTATGGAAGATGAGGGTAGATCCCAAGTGTCCTCATCATACTCTCCTCATTCCTTTAAGGCAGGGAATCTCCTTTAATGCAGGTCTCTGTTTTCACGGTTAACTTTTAGCACAGCAAGCCATAGCTATCCTCTTAGCATCATTCATGGAGAGCTGGAGTTACAGTGAAGGTGTTTATGTGGACGCCAGTGCTCATTGCTGCATATCAAACATTAGTAAACACCGAGTGATCTCTCCAGTTCTGGGGAAACACTTTTATAATAGAAAATAAAATCAAAATATGCTGTTGTCTTGAATTATAAATTTGATATTGAAGCATTGATCTGCAATTTGGCAAGTCACTAGCCAGCTCTCTGTTTTGGCATTTAGAAAGGGTAGCAAAGCACTAGGATAATGCAAAAGTCAACAGGAGACTTGTTAAACGCGCACATCAAAAGACGGGTTGTTCTACATACTGAACGGATGTTTCTCTGCAAGCTCCACTTGATAATGAAAGTGGGAGCTGAAAAAATAAGCACAATTGAGACCGCTAATAAACCCAAATCCCAATCTTGTTTTGTTCTTTGCATTTAGATATAAATTATTGAGTTTCTGCAACAAGAACTTTCAAATGTTAAATTCTAGAGGATACTCTCCATATTATCACTGTAAGCATGAAGACAATGATTTGTTTTTTAATAAAATTCATATTTTGTAAAGAGAGTCAAATGTAATATAGCAAGAGTTCTACAGTTAATCATACTATGAAATATGGCAGTTACTATAGTAAATAAACAGTAGAGGAATCAAAATTAAGCTCACTGAAGTTAAACTGTTAAAGAACTAAAATGAAGAACTTAAAATTAATTAATTGCATTCCTTTCTTTTAAAATGCTGTTACTGTAGCTCTTAATTTTTATCAACAGTCTCTTTTTCAGGAATACTTCAGGGAAAGAATAATATGTTAATCATAGAACATGGAATCTAAAGTACTAAAATTATAAACTATCTCTTTGTCACTTAGATCAATGTTGCTATCTCACCACAAAAAAAAATGGTAGAATAAAACCTGGCACAGAATTTTTTCTAGCATTTTATTTTTTGGTCTGTAAAGTGTTTTACATAATTCTTCTTATATATTTGAACTGTGGTTTTGTCATAATTGAGAACACTCATTTTTAATTTCCAATTAAACATAATTTTAATAGGGGTCATTTACCATACTAAACCTTTCAATGCAAAAAATGAATAAACAGAAAGAAATTAAAGACTTTCTAGAATTCATTGAAAATGAATACACAGCATGCCCAAACTTATGGGACACAATGAAAGCAGATGTTCTGAGTAATAAGTGCCTACATAAAATAGTTGGACAGATCCCATATTAGCAACTTAACAGCAAACCTAAAAGCTCTAGAACAAAAGAAGTAAACACACCCAAGAGGAATAGATGGTAAGAATTAATTAAATTGAGAGCTAAGATAAATAAAATAGAAACAAAGAGAAAAATACAAGGAATCAATGACACAAACATAAATCCACACATCTTTGAATACCTGATTTTGACAAAGAAGCAAGAAATACAAACTTGTAAAAAAGACAGCATCTTCAACAAGTGCTCTTGGATAAACTGGGTATCTGCATGTGGAAAAATGAAAATTGATCCATGTCTTTCTCCCTTCATCAACCAAAATCCAAGTTGATCCAGGACATCAGCCTAAAACAAGATACACTAATTCTGATAGAAGAAAAAGTAGGGAATAGTCTTAAGCATAATGTCTCATGAAATGATTTTTCTGTACAGAACAGTGATAGTATAAGCACTATAATAAACAATTAAGAAATAGGATTTTATGAAACTGAAAAACTTCTGAAAGGCAAAAGATAAGGTCAATTGGACAAATGTCAGCCTATAGAATGGGAAAAGATTTTTATGAACTTTATATTCCATTGGAGGACTAATATCCAAAAAAAATTAAAAAATCAAGAAACTATATATCAAAACAACAACAACCATAAATCCAATTTTAAAATAAGATGCTGATCTAAACAGAGAATTCTCAATAGAGAAATCTCACATGTGTAAGAAACACAAGTGGAACACTGTTTTGACACAGATGAGCTTGCAAATTTTTGCAGTCACTGTGGAAATCAATAAGACAGTTCCTCTGAAAACTGGAAATAGATTTACCTCCACGTACCGCAATATCACACTTGGGCATATACCCAATGGATGCTACATCTTACACAGGACACTCCAGAAACTGGAAATAATCCTCAACTAGAGAATGGATAAAGAAAAAAATGGATAGAACAAAAGAAAGAAATTGTCATGTGAGAGTTAACCCAGACCCAGAAAGAAAAATATGGTATGTATTCACTTAAGTAGACATTACTTATTAAGTAAATGATAACCAACCTAAAGTCTATAGACTGAGCAAAGTTTGGTAAAGAGGAGACCTCTATGGAAGAAGCATGGGTATCCTTGGAAAGTTGAAAATAGAATAATTTTGCAGATGAGAATAGGAGTAAGAGAGATCGGGTTTTGGGAAATATAGGATGGAACAACAGAGTCTGCAGAGAAACAGTTGGAACTGGAGTCATTTGGGGTCTTGGTGTAAACATAGTGTAGTGTAAAAATCTCAGAATCTATGAGGGTGATATAAGTGAGGACTCCTAGGATGGGGGTTAACGAGTCTTAACTAGACATCTCTTGTAGCCAGGCCAGGCTCCCTTTTGTGGGAATGGGTAGCACCAGGTTGAGATTTTGGATGGGTGTCCCATGGAGATTCCTAAATAACAGAAGCTAACTTTAGAAAAAAAAAAAGATTGCTCTTTGCAAACTGACAGTGGGGTCACATTGCTGTGGACACCATCCACACAGACAATTGAGTGTGAAGAGGTTGACACGGTGCCTTCATGAAGCCTTCACCCCTATTTTCTGGTCTCTTTGTTGTGAGAATGTATGCTGAAGGTTGCTGAAAATGAATCATGGGCACCAACCCAACCACGAAATCTTTGAACTACAATCTGTCCTGCCTGCAAGATATGCTGGGGCAATGGTGGCAGAAAACAATATCTGTTTTAACTTGAGTACAGGGAACCCACGCCCGACAACGCTTGGATGGCCAGGAACCATAGAGAGATTCCTAGTAATATTCTTGCATACTCATAGATTGGTGCCTTGTCCAGTACTCAATAAAGAAATTTCCCCAACAGCATTTGGAAGCAGAAACAAGCAACCAGATAATATGCAGAGAGAGAAGAGTATAAATTGAAGGTCTCCTATGAGTCCCTACCCTAAAAAGCACAGAGAAAAGGGGCAGAAAGATTGTAGGACTTAGAATGGATGGAGGATATGAAAAGAACATGGGCCACTGAATCAATTAAGCGGGCCTCACATTGTCTCAAAGAGACTGAAGAGGCAAGCAAGGGACCATTAGTGGTCTGCACCAGGTCTTCTGCATATATGCTGTTGATGTTTGTTTGTTTTTATGTGTGGGACTCCTAACTGTGGGAGTATGTGAGTCTCTGACTCTTTTTACTGCTTTTGAGACTATTTTCTTCTGGTTGGGTTACCTTGTCTACCCTAGATATGAGGGCTTTGCCTTGTCTTACTGTATCTTGTTTTTGCCTGTTTGGTTATCTCCTTGGAGACCTGTTCTTTTCTGAAGAGGAAACAGAGGGGAGTAGATCCTGGAGAGAGAGGAGTGGAGGGAGCCTGTTGGTAGTGGGGGTGAAACTGTAGTCAAGATGTATGAGAGAAGAATCTATTTTCTTTCAATAAAGAAAAAATTGAATAAAAAATGGCACCATGAGTTACTGAGATGGATGGCAAAGTATGGCATAGCACTAAAGTTACTACTGTAGATATGTTTGTTTTTCACATTTCCTGTGCATGCAGATATTTGAAAAGAATTGAGTTTCATATAGGCTTATTGAGTCTTGAGGTTATGTTATCGTAGTAGCCTTAAAGTGATAAAGTGGAAACTACCATATATCAAGTTATCAATGAAAGCCTGGATCTATTCACTGTATGTGGAGGAATGAAAGTCAGAATTTTGAAATCATCTGACAATTCCTACACATCTCTCTAAAATCAAGGAAGCACTTTGTTATTTGACATATCTGTCTTCTTGAGAAACATGAGTGACAATTTGTAATTTTTATCACTTATGAAAAGGAAGTTCACCTATCTCAACCTCTTACATTATTTAAAATAAATTTATTATTTATATGATGGAGAAGAAAGAACAGAAATTTTTCAATTCAAATTAAGTGATAATAAAGTGTCAGCTTCCTTTTCAATAGACTCTTAAGAAATTCACTGGTGAGTCGAAGGCTCCAAGCTCGGAATGTGATGCTGAAGGGACTGTCTTCGCAGGAGACTGTGTCATGGAGAAGGCATTGCATTTCTTGTCTGGATAAAGACTAGAGGCTCCACTGAAATCTCTCTAGTTTCCCTTACACTATTGAAATCTAATTGTTTCTTATAATTGAATTATGTGTTATCCAAAAATTTATCTTTCTATTTCTTAAAAACTTGGAAGTTTATTGGGATAAACTAAAGGCTTTCCTGCCTCTTTTTGCCTTAATGCTAAAGCACACAATCCCTCATTTCTACTATCCACTGGAAATTCTTGACTAGAATCTTATGGCATGTCAAAGACCAAATGAATCACTGACTCCCATGTCTTCTGAAGATGTGGCTGCTCCAAGCCTATATATTGTTTAAACTGTAAGACCCAGGGCACCCTGGCAATTTTCCATACCAAGAATAGTCCTCTATGCTTCTCTTTATAAACACTACTGAATGTGGGCAGTGGTGGCACATACCTTTAATCCCAGCACTCAGGACGCACAGGCAGTCAGATATCTGTGAGTTCAGGGTCAGACTGGTCAACAGAGTGGGTTGCAGGACAGCCAAGGATACACATAGAAACATTGTCTTGAAAAACTAAAAACAAACAAACAAAAACACTACCGAATGTCAATAAAGGAATGCCCTCTCAAAAACCAAAACCAAAACAACAAAAAGAAAACAAAATTAGGATTGACTTAAATATGAATTTCCACAAATTTATAGATAAACTCTTTTCCCTTTTAAATTTGATTATACTTCAAATATGTATGTTCTTGGAAAATCCTCCAATATATTTTGTACATAAATCTTTTATGTTACCTTCCCATACAACATAATGATAATTAAATGGACTACAAACTAGTCTGAATGCACATTGTTACTTCCAAGTATTATACGTAAGAAAAATGATCACACAATTGAAAGTGCTACATCTAGGGAAAAAAAACAATATTTGAAATCTTTGAAAATTTAAGAAAATAATAAAAGATAATTGATACTTATTTTCTTGAATAGTCATGGAGTAGATGAATATGCAACACTTAAAATGCATATGATCAAACCAGACTCTCTGAATGTGGCGGCGAAAGTTGGCAGATGGAGAACCCACAAACAATGACACCAGGACCTATCTCTTCTGCATGTATTAACTTTTTGAGAACCGAGTCTTTTTGAATGCACTCCTTCCTAGGCCAGGAGGGATGGGGGTGGGCCTTGGACTTCCAACAGGGCAGGGCACCATGCCC
>PVIU01021390.1:0-10721 GCA_004026605.1 Ondatra zibethicus
TCCCCTCTCTCCTAGGGGTTTTCTAGAGGACTTTATTTCAATGTTCATTCGTATATATGTACATGATTTTATGTGACTCTATGTGAGGTCTATGAACCACAAATGAGAGAAAGTGTATGATGTCTTTCTGAGACCAGTTTAATTCACTTAACACAGTTGTCTTTAATTGCATCCATTTTCCCTTAGATTCAACAAATATATTTATCGCTGACAAAATATTCCCTTGTGTACATAGACCACATTTTTCTCATCAATTCTAAGCAATTAAAAAAAAACTGAAGCAAGCCAAGTATGGCAGTGCTTGCTTATGATTCTAGCACTCAGGAGGCTGAGGAAGGAGAATTCCCAGTTTACGAACGCCTAGGCTACACGGACTGTTCAAGGCGAGCTGAGGCTGTGCAGCATGGACCTCATTCAAAACTGAAGGGCGAGGAAGAGGGAAGAAAACGAAAGCTGAAGGGAAACTGAGGAAGCGTTAGCCCGGAAAACCTTGCTGTTTGTACAAAGTTGGCACCAGGTGGAAACGGTTGAGAGAGCCCAGACCGCAGCCGTGAGAACACGAGCACCGGCTGGCAGAGTAGTGGGAACACCGCTATATGAGAAGATAGCTCCAATCCCAGGCAGGCAGGAGGATGTGTGAAAGGGAGACGCAAACAAAACTCAGAGCTTGGTAGGTTATAAACAAAGCATCATATTCCTGTCTGTCTGGGAAGTGAGCGGCGCCAGCTCTGCAAACAGGTTTGTGCGTCTGTGCACCCTCAGCACGCTACCTACAGTGACACGCCCATGATATGGGATGGCAGTGCCTCTAGGAGGTTCAGGGCAAGAGCTGCCTTGGGGAGGTTTCCATCTCTTCTGAGATACGGTGGGTCATTGTTCTGTTTGAATCTAGACTGCCCACCGAAGGGTCAGCCCCAGCTAATAACATTACCAAGGGGCTGGAAACTACAGGAAATGGCGCCTCACTGGAGGAAACGGGTCACAGGGATGTGATGCTTACTTTTCTCGTTGTTGTTACAAAGTTTCTGACAGCAGTAAATAAGACGGGGTGGGTTTACTGTGAGCCACAGGTCGAGGGTGCAGTCGCTGTGGTGGAAAAGGCACAGAGGCAGGAATGAGAAGCAGCTGGGCACGGTGCAGCTGCAGTCAGGAAGCAGAGAGAAAATGCTGCTGCTCCGCCAGCGTTCTTCATTCTTCAGCCCCGGAGCCCCGCTTACAAGATGGCGAAGCCCAGGGTGGGTCTTCCCTCCTCTATCAAACCTGTCTGGAAACGCTCTCAAAGACACACAGGAGGAGGATTTCCATGGTGATTCTGAATCCCATCACGTTGACAATGAAGATGAAGCATTGCAGGAAGCGTGTCTTTAAGGCAACACGGAAGCCCTCGCCCCAGCGTGATCCTCCTTTCTTCCTGGGTACCTTGAAGTAAGCACCACATGGATTCACAATGATGTTCTTGTTCCCACCCTTCTACTTTGTGCGTCACCCTTAGTGTGTTTGGTCTCTCACTCTAGAGCCTGCGCCCTTGCTCAAGAACCCGTGCCCTTGACCTTCCACCCCCAGCAAGATTTCTTAAGTTCCCTGCACTTACAGGAAGGGTAGGCGGAATGAACATTCCATTAAATGTAACTTGAACAATCTGTTTTATTAAAGCAAGCTGATCATAAATCAGAAGAATAGGTGGGATCTAAATTACATAAATGAGACAGGAAGTTGGCCATAGCCCCATCTTGGCCAGCCATCATACCAGGGCTCCACAAGGTCACTATGGTAATTCATTTTCTAAAATTACTTAATGCTGCTGTCTGTAGCCAAACAGTTATTTATCTTCAAGTACAGCTGTGTGTCACTTCAAGGTAAAATTGATACTTGGAAATCCAAGCTTACACTCAGGCAAATTGTTATAGGCCACAGAACCTGAATTCTCTATAGAGGGATGTTCATTGGGTACTTGAAAGGAAGATTCCGTTGGCAGCATTTTTAAAAAAAATTCTCCTGACGTTGACTGGGGAGTTAGCACCACTGGTGGACTACTTCCTTGATAAGCTGGGTACTGGAGTCCAATCTCCAGCACGTATACAAAAAGTCCAGGCGTGAGGATTGGGAAGCTGGATCGGTGGGCAAAATGCTTGATGTGCAAGTACAAGGACCTGAGTCCAGATCCCCAGAAACCAAGCCAAAGCCAGAATACTGGTGCACCTCTGTAACTCTAGCAGTAGGCACAGAGGCTGGGGGACTCCAGGGCTTCACTGGCCACACAGTCTAGTTAAAACAGTAAGTTCCAGGCTCAACGAGACACCCTGTGCTTAAATAATAAAGATGTGGAGAAGTGACTGAAGGAGACATCTCCACATCAACCTATGGCCTCCATATATACCACACCCCCAAGCACACTCATACACAAATGTGCTTTCTCTCTCCCTCCTTTACACTGCCTCTCCTGAAACAGTTCTTGTACTGGTCTGAATAGTTCTCTTCAAAGGAAACTTCCCTTCTGATCAGCATCAAACATTTGTGATAAGGGCTAAGGCAAGTTCCAAAAATTTGAGTGTCTTAATGCTGCCAGGCCAGATCAATGGAGTCAATCCTAACTTCCATTCAAATTAGAATAATTAATAACAGATTATTTTGTGGTTATCGACTTGGCCCAATGCAGTTTTGAAAAACAGCCAAAACATATCTATACAAGTCTTAGGAAGCCTTTGTCTCCAAGACATCCACACAAGCCTCCTTCCAAATCACTACAGAAGCTAGCTGGTCCCCTTGACTGTCTCCATCCAGCAAGGCAAGCTTTTGTACACTAACAAATAAACTCAGGGAATATCCCACAGTCAGCCGGTGGAGGTGATAGCTAAGTTAGTACCACTCCCCTCCTTCAGTAGGTGTGTGGTCACATCTCTTTTCAAGTTCATTTGCATTACCTAATGATGACAGACAACCTTGAACTACATAGGAAGCCTTGCATTCATTAGACTTTTGCAGCAAGCAGTTAGGTCATCCTAGACATCTCAAGTCCCTACATATTGAACATAAATGTATGCAGCGTATACAGTATTCAAAGATGCTGGGGAAATAGTTATAAAAGTGCGGCCTTTGCTGAGACACTCTTAACCAACACTAAGAAAACAAGGAAAGAATCTTATGGTTTGATAAAGTAAATTCGACATACACTGGAGGGATGTGAAACCTCAAAAAGAAATACCTGGGTTCTCAGGAGAGAAACTGGTTCTGTCTGGACCAGAGGACACATCCTCGTTTGGTTTCTGTAGCTGGGATAAAAACACTGACCAAAACCAACTCGGGGAGGAAAGGGTTTATTTCCTCACGTAGTCTGTGTTATAGTCACAGACTATAGCAGGAGCTCACACAGGAGCCTCTAGGCAGGAGCTGAAGCTCTAACCATGGAGCAACGCTGCCTACAAGCTTCTCCTGCTTGTTCAGCCTGCTTTCTTATGGCCTCTCAGGACCACTTGCCCAGAGGTGAACCCGCCCACATCAATTAAAATTAATCGAGAAAATGCCTGCCTACACACCCACAGGCCAATCTGATGGAGGCATTTCTTAATTGTGATTCCCTCTTCCTTTTAGTTTGTGTCAAGTTACCAAAGACTGACCAGCCCCAGACAAACGGGTCTATAGAATATGCAATGCTGGGGGAGGCGCTAGCCATATACATGCCTCCAGGCATTGGGTCTTCTTCTTTCCTCAAGTACAAGGCCTCATGACCACTTTCAAATGCACATAGGTTGGCTGTTTCCCTGAAATGGAAAGTGTAAAGCCTGGATCATGAGTTATACCAAAACCCTTTTTCTCACAAAAGGCATCTTACTTTATGCAGATGTGATTCCATCAGCCTGACTTCCCCCTTCTGCATGAAGCTCCATAGTCTACGTGGCAGAGGCATTGCTGGAACATTGCAAGGGCATTGGTCCTTCCCTCCCTTTCCCATACTGTATGCTGCGGGAAGCGGCTGGTACTTTCAGCCTCTCTCATGTGAGAGTGTAGGGAACAGCTGTACCTAGCAGCGAACATTTGCCCAGCCGATGTCATTGTGAGGACAAGAGAGAGGACTTTCGAGGTCTTCAAAGCTGAAGTCAGAAGGAAGAACACCCATCTTAGCCTGACTCCATGATAAGAGTGATCTTTCTCTCTGGTCGAACTATTGAGATAATGAAGGCTGGAGAGCTGACTCAACCGTTAAAGCTAGGCTCACAACCAAAAAAAAAGTAAGAGCCGATGAAAGCTGTCGCTGTTGGTGTACTGATTCTGTGAGCTCTTGTTTTACAACTTCATTAGAAATACATGTTTTTACAAAGAAGTTCTGAGAGGTGGGGGATGGGGATATGTCCCCAGTGGTGCTGAAGAGGAGCACTGGCTTGCAGACAGGATCCCAGGTGACCACGTCTAGGGGTCGGGAGACGGTAGGTGAGCCAGAGGAGGGAGTCCGAGGATTGCACTTGCTATGAACAGTGGAGGCCTATCTCTTTCCTATGAAAAACCACAGGCTGGATCAATCCAGTTGGGTTTTTAATTAGAATAGGAATCAATTGGGAAACCAAATTCCAAGGCTAATTCTAGCCCTGTCCAAAACAAACACAACAATAAAAAGGAAGCTCAATTAGACATTGTCTTCTACTTCTCAGTGAAAATGGAAGCATCTGCCTAATTAGAAAAAGACATCATTCATCCAACACAAATTAGGAGACTCTTCTGTGGAGGGTGCATGCACAATTACGTGAGGATGGGTAAGAATTTCTATAACTCTAAGAACATGTTTGCCGAATTACACAGGCTTTGATAAAATTCTCATTGCATCCTGTTCTCAGACTGCATGAAGGGAGTTACCCTTATCTTTAAATGAACAAATGCCAAGAATATCCCATCTCAATCATCTCTCTCAGCAGAGCAAGAAAAACGTGTAACTTTTTTTTTTAAACTGAATGCACATTTAACGTCCCCTTTTCTATACTGGTTATATTTTCCAAATTCATTTTTATTGAATTGGTCTAGCTGAAAATTTAATTGGCTTCCTATAAGACAAAAATAGGCGTTTATGGCAGTTGTACTGAATTTCAAAGCTGTAAGATAGAAAAATAAAATTATGCAAACACAGTTCCTCGGAGCGTTGATGCTACCTCACTTTCCCTTGGGAATCCAGGCTGCACACCTGTCCTCGTCAGGAGTCCAGGAAATTATCACCACACAGGTGACCATGGAGAGCAACATCTCCCTTGGTTTAGGAAGGAATAGCTACACACTGTGAATGGGAAATCAGCCTGGGGGGGGGGCAGTGAATGGATGTGTGCCTGTGAGGATCAGAAGGTCAAAACAACCACACCATCTCCCTTGTTCTCTTGAGTTAAAGCCTCTCATTGTCTTGGAGCTCGTCAACTAGGCTAGCCTAGAAGGACAGCAAGCCCCAGGGATCTGTTTCCACCTCCACACTACCTGGACCTGGACTTGGCTTTTTTTATGTGGGTTCTGGGAACTGAAATTAAATATTTATGATTGCCCGATATATGCTTTGTTGGCTGAGCATCTCCCTAACCCATGATGCCGTGTTTTCATTCAGAGTGAGGGAGTCAGTCATCCAGCATCTACCACCTCATCCAGGAGCTCCTCACCAAAGAGGGACTCTAGAGGATCCACTTGGTCTGTGTCTCCATAGAGACAGCATCCTTCACCATAGTGAAGTTGAGGCCAGCCCAGTTTTCGTTAGACAATGTCTCAAAACAACAACAAAAAAGGAAAATTTAAAAAAAAAAAACCCTGCCTAATTAGGTATACATTAAGTCATCGATTTTATCTTCAGCTTCACCTCCTTCTGACACCTCTCATCCTAGCACTGCTTCCTGATACTCTAGAACCTTCTCCAGAGCCCTCAACGCTGTTTCTTCCACAATGCACAGCTCTCCTTGACCGTGGAAGGGGTCGAGGCTGCTAAGGCGGAAGTTCTACTCCACCTGTTGAGCACAGAAGGAATGTTCTAAAGACACCAGTTAAGTGGTATTGGCTAATATACAAGAGCAGCTGGGGGGGAGGGGGAGAAACAATGGGGAACAGGCAGGTTTTGGAGACTGTGTTCAGGAATGGGGCAGACACCAGAACCAGTAACAAGTATTCGCTTAGGGAGCTTCCGAAGGCCGCTTGACAAATGAGAAAAACTGGAGTAGGAACCAACTATTGAAACAAGGCTCCAAATAAAACTGCGCAGGCTGTGGGAAATGAGAAAGAATCTAAGAAGGCCTGGAGAGACCACTCAGTGACGAAACACCTCTCCGGACCCTTCTCTAGACCAGGAGAGAACCTTGTTAGTCTGATACCAAAATTCACACATTTTCACCTGTTAAGGCTCACTCAGATCTGAGGAGACGGCTGTCCGTGTCCATAGCACAGGCATGAAGACCAGAGTTTCATCCCCAGAACCCAAACAGAAAAGCTGGGCATGGCAGCATGGGTCTGTAATTTCAGTGTTGAAGAGGGAGATGCAGATGTCTGGGGCTCCCTGGCCTACATATCCAGCTCCAGGTTCAGAGAGACATAGCGCTCCCCCAAAAATATAGGTGGGCCTTCCTTGAGGAAGAACACTTGAAGGTGGCCAACACCTTTTCGGAAATGTGATCTATAATTGAAGGTGAGTTTCAATGACAATTTTCACTGCAGGAATTTATTCCACAGACCACCCCCCCCAAAAAAACCCTTTTTATTCATGTTTATTCTGGATATTGATACCTAAGTTAGAGCAGTGAAATCAACCAGTTTTAAACCCTGATAACTAGTGTTCAGGCATTATGGGAATCTAAGCTGTATTACTTGGGCCATCTCTATCAGACCAGTGACCCCAAGGAAAGATGTGGTTCCTAACCCATGCCCCTAAGGAAAGACGTGGTTCCTAATCCATGACCCCAAGGAAAGACGTGGTTCCTAATCTATGACCCCAAGGAAAGATGTTGGTTCCTAATCCATGGCCCCAAGGAAAGATGTGTTTCCTAATCCATGACCCCAAGGAAAGGCATGGTTCCTAATCCATGACCCCAAGGAAAGATGTGGTTCCTAATCCATGACCCCAGGAAAGGCGTGGTTCCTATTCCATGACCCCAAGGAAAGGCATGGTTCCTATTCCATGACCCCAAGGAAAGGCGTGGTTCCTAATCCATGACCCCAAGGAAGGGCATGGTTCCTAATCCATGACTCAAGGAAAGGCGTGGTTCCTAATCCATGACCCCAAGGAAGGGCATGGTTCCTAATCCATGACCCAAGGAAAGGTGTGGTTCCTAATCCATGACTCAAGGAAAGGTGTCGTTTCTAATCCGTGACTCAAGGAAAGGTGTGGTTCCTAATCCATGACTCAAGGAAAGGTGTGGTTCCTAATTCACGACTCAAGGAAAGGTGTCGTTTCTAATCCATGACCCCAAGGAAAGGCGTGGTTCCTAATTCAGGACATCAACAATGTGCTGGAGGGCAAGTGTGTAGAGCCTCCATTTGCTCTTTGTTTTCAAGTCACCCTAAATCGTTTCCCTTCCATGGTGGAACTGTGAACATTACATTCCACAAACCCACTGAAAGCTGAAGCTATAATATTATGGCTTTATAGGAATGCAAATAAGCAAAAAATGGTGAATAAAATAAAAACAATGAAAGGATAAATTTTAAACATGAATAAAACCATGATATTACATATATGCATATATATTATTTATTTCAATGCCCCATTGAAATATCCATCTCTGCTCACGACAGTTGAATCATTAGTGCTCTGAGAAGGATTTGTCTCATTATTCCATACTACTGTTCACTGTTGAACATTGTAGCTTGTATAGAAGCCACTGCCACAGAAGCAACTGTTAATAAGAGCATGTAATCCTTCTCCCCGTGCATCTTAAGGATGCTGTGTTAGCTGGTATGATAATGGTGATTTATGAGGACCGAACCTATAGGCAGAAGTGGGTAAAATCAATAACACTGGTTCACTTCCTCAACTATCATCCAAGAACAGCATCTCAGCCAGTTGATACCCCTTCCCAGTCTGGTTTTCTGGGCTTGAGCTAAAGACAAATTTAGACAATTTAATCCCCATATTAACCTCCCTACCACTAACACGGGAGGTCTCCTCTAACCCCCACGTCTCCGAGGCAACTGACTCTCTTCTGTGTTTGATGGAAAAGTCTCATGAAATACCCTAATGAAGAACTTTCCATTTCGATGCTGTGTTGTTAAAAACAGGACCTCACCTCTGCCTGTGGCCGTTTGTTTTATGGGGTGATGAGACGGAATCACTGAAGCCTGCGCTATGCATTATTCTTCTGCTTTGTGCAACTTGGGAAGGGCCTTAAGGACAGGCAAATTTTTGATGTTGTTTAGCAATATGCACATGACACAATACTACTTCACTCATGTCTCTTGATCTTGTGATTTTTGTACAGTTTTACCAGGTCCTGCAGTTTCAGAATAAAAAGACACACGGCAGCTGGCCAGCTTCTTCTCTCTTAGGCATGTATAGGCTTCAAGATAGTAAAGTGCTTTGGGATTTTAACATCTTGCATATTTTGGCAAATGAATCATTGAACAACTTTATCCATGATGTTTCATAAGTTCTCCGTAGCCAATGGAACAAAATATTATTAGCTTCTCTCCTTCATTTTAAAAGATCCACATTTTAAAAATGAACTCAAGAGTTTATCATACAGTGAGGTTTTATGAGCTCAATGATCAGATTCATTACATACTTTCTAAATAATAAGGACTGGGAAGGAAGAAGAGTTCAGGCCAAAAAAAAAAAAAATGGTGAGACCCTGGATCAAATAAAAACCATAACAAAAATAGCAAGAAAAAGAAAAAACGGGGAAGGAAAGGGGGTGGAGACAAATGTAAGGACCTGCCCCTTTCTAGTAGCCAGAGGATAGGGAATTAAAGACATACTCCCGTCTTCACTTGGAGTGTCTGTGTTCCAGGATGCTCCCACAGCACAGCGCTGCGACCCTCCTTTGCCAATGTCAGTTTATCCATTGCTGGGATTCTACTGACAGAGGAATGCTGGGAAGCAGGTGGGCGGCACAAGTGAACTCGGGGGCGTTAGCTTTAAAAATAAAGTGGGAACCAGGCGGTGGTGGCCCACAACTTTAATCCCAGCACTAGGGAGGCAGAGGCAGGGGGATCTCCGATCCGTGAGTTCGAGGCCAGCCTGGTCTATAAGCGCTAGTTCCAGGACAGCTAGGGCTGTTATGTAGAAAAACCCTGTCTTGAAAAACAAAAAACAAACAAACAAACAAACAAAAAGTAAAGTGGGAGAAGAGGAAACATCTCTGAAAGCAGCAAAGCGCTTCCGGTAAGTCAGACAGCGCATATGCCCGTACCTTCCCCCTCCACGGGATTCTTTCAAAGATAAAGCATATTTTCATACCTACCATCTTCTAAGCTCAGCAAATGTAGGGCTAGAGGAGAAGACATTCGGCATTTTCCAGGTGCCTGCCTGGTCATCATTTCCACGGAGGACAGCGAGTGCCGGCCTGCATTTCCTCTGCTGTAAACATCCGCGTATTCATTTTAGGAACATAAAATAATAATGATTTATAATAGCGTCTTCTCCTGGTCTGGAGTCTATTGGCTGGAATCACATTACTAATGGAGTTTAAGCTATTTTCACTTATTATTCTTAGTAATACTCAAGTTCTGCTGCGGGCAAAATTGTTAAGTAGGCAAAACATAACTTTGGTGCCTCCCCATGCTGCAGAAACTACCCCCAGTGGAGAAACCTGCTTATAGCTCTCAGGAAGAAACATTTTTCTATGCCACCTGTGCTAAGATATTTGAGCCTTGAAAAGGAATTCTTAACATTCCTCTGTGGGGGGTGGGGGGGCAGGGTGCATTCTCTGACTTTGAGATTCCAGGGTCTAAGGTGCAGCCAGAGCAGAGTTTAGTGAGAAGCCAATCATGAGGGGTTCTCCACGCTCTGCAGGACGCAGGCTGATGATAAACTTTTTTAGGAGTGGAACATGTGCTTGGCATGCATGGGGCCCTAGGTGCAATCACCAGCTTCAAAAATTAATTAATTGGATAGTTAATAAAAATAAAAACAAAGGTATAAATTTTAAACATAAATAAAACCATGATTGTGTACGTGTGTGTGTGTGTGTGTGTGTGTGTGTGTTGAAGGAGAGAGAGCCTGCTTTTGGTCCCGGCCGCCCTGCTAGCTTACACCCAAAAAAACCATATAGAAATTGTATTAATTAAATTACTGCCTGGCCCATTATATCTAGCCTCTTCTTGGCCAACTCTCACATCTTGATCTTTATTCAACCACTGAAAACAACACATAGTCAGAAGGACCTCCTACACCATATATGCATATATGTGTTATGTATTTATGTATTTCAATGCCACATCAGGTAGCACTTTACAGCCTATAACTGTGAGCTTCCCTGTCCTCCAGCATTTTCAAAATACATAGAACAAGACTCAACGTATTTTGTTCTCTGTTTGCCTGAAAGAGAGGAAACTCACAGACTGCCTGTGAGCCCAGGTTCTCAGCACTGCTGTTCTACTGACAAGAAAGAACAACGGAGTTCACGTGGACCCCAACGCCAGGTTAAATCCCTGTCTTCAGAACCCTTCCTGGAGAAAGAGAGGTGAAGGGTGGCCGGGATGCTGGAGTAAGGACCAAGGTTGCCAGTTCAGTGCATACTCCAGCCTTGGCGGGGCCTCAAGCCATCTGCACCCTCGTG
>PVIU01021390.1:10821-31823 GCA_004026605.1 Ondatra zibethicus
CACACACACACCGTGCACACTCACACACACCATACACACTCACACCATACACCACACACACACCGTGCACACTCACACACACCATACACACTCACACCATACACCACACACACACCGTGCACACTCACACACACCACACCACCACACACACTCACACCATACACCATACACACACAGTGCGCGCGCACACACACACACACACACACACACGTGCACGTGTAAAGCGGTAGGCAAATAGGAGGACTAGCCGTGTAATTCAAGCCCCACCCTGCGAGGTTAAAGTACGTCTTTAAGTGTTCGAATGACTGGAAATGATGAATGGAGTTCTTACGTCCTCTCCACATCCACACACACATACTTGCACCTGTCACAGTCTTCCCATAGTGGTTAATTAAGAAAAAAAACTCTCTTCCTGATTTAGTGAAAGGTCTGGGTTTTAATGTGATTCAGGTCAGAGCTGTCCTTTCTGTGTGGGGTAAAATCATGTAACTAACTCCTGAAATAGGATTACGGGATGAGCAAGATGATGGCATTTCCAGCGGGTAATGCGTCTGGTTGCCTTGGCCTCCGAGGGCGAGCCCCACGCAGATGTTTATTCTGTACTTAAAAGGGGTCCCAAAAGAGACAGATGAATGCCATTTTGGTGTGTGCAATTATCAAGGGGGAAGCCCTGTTAACTGCGCTGCTTAGCCCGATTTCCATGAATTGCCTAATAATAGATAAGTAGATTTTAAGAAATTGGATTTTCCCTACTTCTCTTCAAGCAGGAACCAAAAACAGGAAAAGCTCAAATATGGTTAGCAGGGCTCTTTCCTGCAGACCGTCTCGCGGAACTGAATACAGATCACAAGCTGGGTTGGTCCCTTATTTCCCTTTAACTCCTTGAGATGCACACGTTGAACACTGGACTGCTCTGCGGGTCCCTGATTTAAGTAGTGACTATTGATTGACTAGTTAGAACTTCCCCTGCCTTATGAATTGCTCTCCAGAGGTGCACAAATGAGCAGATCAATGCTCTTAGTTGTGTTTTATACACAGACTTCGTATGGAATTGGCTTTCCAAACACCGGACACAAAGGATATTTTAGAATGCCATTAGTTAAGGGATAAAATTTGCACAGGGCTAATCATATTAAGGTCAATCCTGCTCAAAATAATCCTAAGCATGTGATGAAGTCAGTGCTTGACACAGAAAGTCAGCCGGCAAGCACTAAGGACAGCTTTCTCATGTGTGTGTGTGTGTGTGTGTGTGTGTGTGTGTGTGGTGTGTGTGTGTGAGAGAGAGTGCGTGTGTGCGTGCATGTATGTGCTCACACATGTGTATATGGGTAAAGGTTAGAGGTCAACTTTAGCATTGGTCCACAGGTGCCAAGTGACCTTGCTTTTTTGAGTCAGCATTGCTTGGTGGCATGAAGCTGGCTAGTTAGGCTGAGGTGGCTGGACAGTGAGTCCCAGGGATGCATGCTCCAGTCTCGGTCCTCCCCATCCTTACCTCCCAGCAATGGGATTATAAGCAAGCGCCACTCTGCCAGCTTTTCTTACATGGGTGCTGGTGCTTGAACTCAGGTCCTCACACTTTCCCGGCAAGCACTTTACCAGCTGAGCCCTCTCTCCAGCCACCAAGACTCTCTTTGAAGCAGAAATGGCCGCCTTAATCATTGCCTTTTTGCTACCAAACACATACAAAGTAGAATGACATTGAACTGTAGTTTTCCTATCGACGTGGCTATGAGCAGGTGGTGCGGGTCATTTGAGTATTAGACTGTTTATCTAAAACATGCCCCTGCCTCTTATTCGAGCAAAGTTAAACACAATAGCACAAGGCAATATCGAGCTTGCAGGAAGCATTCTAACGAGCAGTTGACTTCGCCCTGCGTTGATTCACAGCTGTGCATGCCGAGGAGCTCTTCAGCGAGGTTGATGGCATGAACTTTATAAGTAACTTTTCAGAACCCTGCCACTCCTGGCTGCCCACAATGCCCTCCCATGCCTCATCCCCATCTAGAACCCTTGGCTTCAGCCATCTAAATCTTCTCAGACCAAATCACAACTCTTGTCTCTCCATGTTAACTGAACACACTCCTGGGCCAAGGAAATTCAGTCCCCTGAGAGTCCCTTCACGTTCACCTCATGGTGGCCCCGACACACCGAAGCGTGGCACTGTACACACTGGGCTGGGAGAGCAGGGCTCAGAAGCCATCTCTCTGACCTCTCTGGTCCCTGTCTTGGAGCCTTTGAACTTTCTCTTCTCAAGCTCCGGCTGAGGTGTCTCTTCATGTTCATCATTCCCTAAGGACCAAAGAGGGTTGCAGCTGCCTTCAATCCTCCTGAATTTCATTAACCGCAGGAATAAGCTCCATGACAAAGGAGGAGACATCACACACTGCCTGGCACCCATCCTGCTTTCTCTCGGGCCACTGTGCGCTCCTCCATGGTCTTTTGTTTTCTCTGAAAATCATTTCCTTTTCTTCTAAAACCCTTAGCTCCTCAACAACTCCCCCCTTTCCTTCACCCAATAAAGAAGGTATTTAAAGTCTATCCATTGAGCCCACGTGAGTTCTGTAGCTCCCATGTACACATATATGGAAATAACTTTACTATTCTGGTTTCACAGTAGACAAAAGCTCTCCTGAGCTTCCCCTAGAAAGGTCCATTCATGTAAGAAAGAAAGAAATGGAAAGAAAAAAGAGAAGAAGAGAAGAGAAGAAAAGAAAGAAAACTTTTTTCATACCATACTTCTTTGGTAGGTGTTCTCTCTCAAATTTTCTCATGCTCCTTCAGGTCATAGGTTACCTGTCCCTAATGGACAAATCAGCAGAATTCCATGGGAAAGAATGCAAGATGTGTGGAAGAGAGATGACAGTAAAGGTTACCTTCATCGACTGCCAGGACAATGAAAGATGGAAGAAGACACGCTAAGCAAGGTCTCGGGGTCCAACGTCAACATAAAGAAATCAGGAGGTCTCTATATGGTGTGGGAGAATTGTCTGTATTCTGTCAATCATGTTTTAAATAAACACTGATTGGCCAGGCAGGAAGTATAGGTGGGAAAACCAGACAGGAAGTAGAGGTGGGGCAATAAGAGCAGGAGTATTCTGGGAAGGAAGCTCTTTCCCCACTCCTGCCCAGACCACCAAAGAAGCAGGATGTGACCTGCCCCGCTGAGAAAGGTACTGAGCCATGTGGCTAACATAGATAAGAATAATGGGCTAATATAAGTTATAAGAGCTAATACGAAGCCTGAGCTAATGGGCCAATCAGTTTATAACCTAATGTAGACTCTCTGTGTGATTTTCTCTGAGACTAAACGGCTGGGGGACCGGGTGGGACAGAAACCCCAACAACCAGGCCCTCATGTTACAGAATGGCGCCCACGTGGATAACTGCATCCACAGAAAGCCTAAGAAAGCTTGGGAAAGAATAGAGTAAAGCATGTTTTCTTGGTAGCAACAATTTCTTGGGTCTGCTCTGCTTGCTAGAGGCAAGCAAGTGCTCTCATCTAAGAGAGGCTTCCTGACTCAGCTTTGGTTGCAAAACCCTGCAGCTCTTTAAGAGGTCCTGCCAAGAAACACTTAAATAGTGTTGATAAAAAGCTGACCACATGCTTTTTGGTTTTCAGTAATAGCAGAAAAAAAGCTGTGCTGTTTTAAAATGCGGGCTTTCTGGGCCATCCTGCCAGGGCAAACTCCTATTCACATCAGCCACAATAACAATTAGCACAGCAATAAACCTAACTGAGGAGGTGAAAGACCTGAACAACAATGAAAACTTCCAAACACTGAGGAAAGAAATTCAGGAGGGACACTAAAAGATGATAAAACTTGCCATGCTCATGGCTGGCAGAATTAATGCCGTGAAAATAACCATGCGATGGAAATTGAGCAAGAGAGTCAATGTGATCTGAATCAAAATTCTAATGACGTTCTTCACAGAAATACATTTTTTTAAAACTTAAAATTAATAGATGCCACAGAAAACCTCACATAACCAAAGCAACCCTGAACAGAAAGAGCAATAGTAGAGATATCACAACTCCTAATTTTAAATTATACTACAGAGCCATTATACCAAAACCAGCATGGTACCAACACAAAACCAGATATGTAGACCTATGAAATAAGATAGAACACCCCAAAATAAGCCCAGCCCACAACCATAAACACAGTCACCTGATTTTGCTGTTGTTTGGTTGGTTTTACTCTGTTTTGTTGGATTTTGAGACTGAGTTTCATCCTATAGTCCAGGTTGGCCCATAATGTGCTTTGTAGCCCAGGCTGGTCTTGAAATCACAGCAATCCTCCTGCCTTAGCCTTCCAAGCACTGGGATAACAGGTATACCTGACCAACCACCTTGTTTTTGACAAAGATATCAAAAGTGTACACTGGAGAAAAGACACATCTTCAATAAACAGCACTAGGCAAACCGGATCTTTCCCTGAGAGGAATAAAACTGAACTGCTATCTCTCACCCTTCACAAAAATCAGTTCCAAAGAACTTCACATGAGACCCGGACATTTGAAGCCATGAGAGTGTTAAAATAAAACACGGGGGAAACACTTGAAGGTTTTGGCATAGGCAGAGGCTCTCAAAAGGACTTCTATTGCCGAAGAAGTAACAGCAAGAGAATAAATAGTAAGAATTGACAAATGGTTGTGTTGGAGACATAGCTTAGCCATTCAGACTGACTCCTGCTCTTACAGAGGACCCAGATCCCGTGCCCAACACCAATGTCAGGCCCCTCGCAACCACAAATAACTCCAGCTCCAAGAGATCCAGTGCCTCTTCTGGCCTCTGTAAGTACTGCACTGACATGCACATGTGTGTACATAGACACACATAAATAAATAAAAATAAAAAATAGAAATTGACAAATAGGTCACCTGATATTTAGAATTGTCAGAGCGGAAAGACACACGACAGAATGGTGGGGAACATTTGCCTGATTATGTGTCTGATGGAGGAATACAGACAAAGCGCTTAAACACACACACACACACAAATCATCTGATCAATAAATGGACAAATAAACTGAACAGTAATTCTCAAAAAGACATTCAAATAGCCAATAAGTCCATGAAAAATGATCAGCATCCTTAGCAAATCCAAATTAAAACCGCACTGGCCTTCCATCTCGTCCCAGTCAGAACAGAGGATGGCAGACATGGTGAGGAAGGAGGGAGTGGCATTTATATACTGCTGGTGGGGATCTAAGTGGGCACAGCCATGCTGGGAGTCCTCAGAAAGCTAAAAGTAAATCTCCCATATAATCTGGTGATCTCCTGATAGAGACACCTGCACCTCTATGTTCATGGCTGCAGAAGTCACAATAGCCAAGGTATGGACCCCCTCAGCAGATGAATAGATAAAGAAAATGTGGTTCATCTACACACAGAGTTTTATCTAACTCCCCAAAATAATATGTCATTTGAAGAAAACTGATGGAATTAGATAAACAAATTAAGGCAGACTCAGAAAGACAATATTACAAGTTTAATCTATCTATTTATGGCATTGAAGTGTTACTGGCGGTCAGTGGCTACTGGCTGGGTATTTCCAGGTTCTTGGCCTCTTATTCAGAATGACATAAAATCCTGTACAGATGTAAAGTACTGTGTCTTATTTTAGTTAGGGTTTTTTTACTGCTGTGAAAAGACACCATGACCATGGCAACTCTTATAAGGTAAACATTTAATTGGGGTGGCTGGCTTACAGTTTCCGAGGTTCAGTCTATTATCATCATGGCGGGGAGCATGGTGGTGTGCAGGCTGATGTGGTGCTGAAGCTCAGAGTGCTGCTTCTTGTAGACAGCAGGAAGTCAACTGTAACACAGGGCAGTGTCCTGAGCACAGGAAACCTCAAAGCCCGCCCCCACAGTGACACACTTCCTCCAACAAGGTCACACCTCCTAATAGTGCCACTCGCTATGAGATTATGGGGGCCAATTACATTCAAACTGCCACATACTGCCAAAGCAATAGAAAAAAAATCACAACACTGCAAGATAGTAGCTGTCCACAGAGTGAAGATGCTTCAGGGCCCCAGTGCTTGTCGGGGCTCTTTTCATGGGGCTCAAGAGAAGGTGTTTGGTTTCTAAGTTGTAGTTTGGTTAGTTCTCTATCTTGATTAACAGATTAGATTATGTAGACATTTCTCTATGCGCATGTCCCTTTCCATAATATATGTGATTTTTAAGCTTGCATGTCTAATTGTGCATGAACATGAAATGGTAAACAGGGGATTCTCCTTAAAAGTTTAACAATTATCTCTTATTGTGTCAGCAAACAAAATCAGTTTAGGCCAAATCATCCCTCCTTCCCTTGTACCCAAATATATAGGAATATGCTTGGAGGAGAAATTTATTCCATTGTTCAGAGAGAGAGAGAGAGAGAGAGAGAGAGAGAGAGAGAGAGAGAGGTGCATCAAGCTCCATGCACGCAGGAGTTCTGGATTGCTCACAGTTGCTAGGTGCGCTCTTTGGAGAGGGGTGCGTCTGCATAGTACTTCTATAGGTAAGGGTCTCAGGATGAGGGGCCTGTGCATGGAATCCCAGGTTGCTAAACTATTCCTCCATGTTTGCCCATCTTCAAAGTAGAGGGTGACTACATGGAGATTAGGAAAGAGACCAGGGAAGGCAGGAAGAACAAAGAAGGCCTATAGGGGAATAAACACGAGCAAAGTACATAAACTGAAAGTATAGTGGTTTGATTGAGAACGGCCCCACAGGCTCACATGCTCTAATACTTGGTCCCCAGTGCAGAGAACTATTTGGGAAGGATTAGGAGATGTGGCCTTGTTGCAGGAGGTGTGTCACCAGGGTGACCTTCGAGACTTCAAAAGGCTCACGCGATTCCCAGTAAGCTCTTGGCTTCCTTTTCGTGGGTCAGGGTGTGAACGTTCAGCTGCTGCTCCAGTGCCATGCCTGCCTGCCTGCCTGCCTTTCTGCTGCCATCCTCCTCACCATGATGATTCTGGAGTCCCTCACCGCTGGAACTGTAAGTGGCAAGTAAGCCCTTCCTTCTATAACTTACCGTGTTCGTGAGGTTTTATTACAATACCAAGTGAGACAGAGCGATAATGAAACCCGCTCTTTGGCACACTAACTAAAGGTCTAGGCACTCACTGGCCCACCTCCCCACTCCATAGTGAAATAAGCAACATGGTTTTCCTTATTTTCCTTATTTCCGTACTCATTAATACCATGTTTGAGTGATTAGGTTCGGCTTCCCAGATGCATGACCTTTCATGGTGTGTACCTGAGGATAATCTGAACAAAAGGACAAACATTTCTTGGAAAGCAGATAGATGAACTTATTTGATGGAACACGCCCTGTTTCTTACACTTTATTACAAGCCATTATGTGATGTGGGATTCCCCTCTGTGTGCTGTGAATACCATTGGTCAATAAAAAAGCTTCTTTGGGCTTGTTGCAGTGCAAAATAGGGCAAGGTAGGAACTCCAAGCAGATAGAGGAGGAGAGAGTGGGTGGAGTCAAGGAGAAGCCATGTAGCTGCCGCAGGAGACAGACACTGGATGCCGGATGGAACTTTACCTGTAGGCCACAACCATGTGGTGATACACAGATTAATAGAAATGGATTAGTTTAACATGTAAGAGCTATCTAGAAAAAGCTAATAGGCCAAGCAGTGTTTTGCATGTGATTATTTCGGGTCTGGGCAGCCAAGAACAGAACAAGCAGCCTCCGCCAACAATTATGAACATTTTAAATGAGTTTTCTCCATAGCTTAAAACACAGTATGTGTATAAGGGTATTCTTGGGGTACTGGGGTTCAACACAGGGTCTATGATCTGCAGTACCATTGAGTTACTCATGATTTTGTCTGTTTGTTTGTTTGAGACAGGTTTTTGCTCTATAGTCCAGGCTGACCTAGAACTCTCTCTCCTCCTGCCCCATCTGAGTGCTGGAGTGGACAAGACGTGTGTACCACCATGCCCATCTGCGTATTGTGTTTTAATGGAATTCATTTTGTAGCTACTCTAAGAGTCAGCTGTATTCCGTGTTCACAATAAACAGACAAGGCCAAATACAGACAAGCTGATGCTCACAGCCGTTTTAATTGATGCGGGTGTCCAGAGCCATCGGGAACAGAAATGTTCTTTTCAGTCTTTGTTCTGTTCATATTATCTACCAACTCTCTCCGCATCGCGAGTGTTAGTCTCAGTGCCCAGAGAAGTCCCAGGGAGTTGCAGAGGGAGTCAGAATTTCCTAGTGGTACTTGTTGAAATGATTCTCAAGGCTAGCAAAATATATACTCAATGTTTTGATTTCCATCAGAAATGCAGCTTCCGCTCCTCACGGCATGTCACTTTGCCGTACCGCCGACAGCTTTGTGGGGTTTCACTGCATTTAAAACAATCTTATCTTACAAGGAAATGTGACAGCTCTGAGTGAAAAAAAAAAAGACAACTTCTTGAGTCAGTGCAGAAATTATTTCCAATTTTCATGAAAGTCGTCCGTTCAGTACAAAGGATCAGACAAAGTAAATTATGAGACAAAACCGCCCGTAAAGCAGAAATGAAGTGATAGAAGAAAATACGTAAACAAGATAAATATGAGTCTATTGAATAATTTAAAAAGCAGGAATAATAAACACTAATCATGAATACTTAGCTGGTCTAAGACACCACATACCTAGAAACTCCAAGAATCAAAGGGAAACTCATAAATAATTGCAATAAACAGGAAGGAAGGGCAGGTGGAGGGTGGAAGCCCCTTTCAATAGCTTCACCAAAAAAAAGTAGAAAACAGTAGGAAAATAAAAATCTTTTTCCACCTCTCACTTTTCTCTTGACTGTTGTTCTGAGAACTAGGTTTTCTTTGAAGATGTTTTATCTCAGTGGGGTTTCTCCCAGTAAATTCCCTTGGAAACCAGAGCAAGCAAGGCAGGTGCTCTGGGACCAAGGGGTGTGTGTATGTGTGTGTGTGCGTGTGTGTGCATGTGTGTGTGCATGTATGTATGTGTGGTGTATGTGCATGTGTGTATATGTGTGTGCGTGTGTATGTGGTGCGTGTGCATGTGTGCATATATGCTGAGTGCATGTTCATTGTGTGTGTGTGCGCATGTGTGTGCATGCATGTATATGTATGTCTGTGTATGTGCATGTGTGTGTGTCTCAGAAGGAATGCCCTCCTCTCCTGCCCAGCGTCATCTCTTCCTGGATGGGAAGTGAGGAGCACTCTGGAGACCCCACCCCCGACATGGCCACACCTGTGTGAGCTCCTCTGCCCGGACAGGATTGGGAAACAGCCTGGTCGCCCCAGTGTGGTGCGCAGGGGAGTTGGGTCTGCTTGTGCTGCACGCTGTGTGGAGTCGAAAACACGCATTTTGTGACTGTGCCTTTTCCTGCAGAGCTTTAATAATAATCTGTATTCCTTTAAACCTCAAAATCTCAACCAAGGTCACAGAAATGTCATTTGTTCTTCTGTGTATGTGCACTTTCGAGGGGCAGAAATAATAACAAAACCAAAGCGACTATTGTCTGACCATATGCTCAAATACACAGGGGCACAGGGCTGGCTGGCTCTGCTGCCGAGGTGATCCAGCCATTGCTCTGAGGCCTGGGTCAGACTCAGGAGTCAGGTTTCCCATTTTCAGAAATGAGAAAGTCCTTCTAACTTTGGTTGACCTCAGTTTTCGCTTCTGTAAAATGGGAATTCAGTTAGAAAATGTGGCCTAGGACACAGCCCTCAACAACAGTTCTGCATGAATGGTTAATTCTAGTCCATAATCATGGGAAAACGTGGCGGAGAATGGAGACTGTGAGACATGAGAGGCACAGCTGTCTTAACAATGTCACCACAGGGGCCGGGCGGTGGTGGCACACGCCTTTAATCCCAGCACTCGGGAGGCAGAGGCAGGTGAATCTCTGTGAGTTCAAGGCCAGCCTGGTCTACAAGAGCTAGTTCCAGGACAGGCTCCAAAGCTACAGAGAAACTCTGTCTCAAAAAAACAAAACAAAACAAAAAACCCTAAAAAACCAATGTCACCATAGGATTTAGCAGCTGGCAAGCAGCATCTCTCAGCACAATAAGGAACTGGATGAGACAAGATGGATTATACATTCTTGATCTCATGAGGGATCCATCCTGGACTTTTCACCACTTTTGGGTGATTGTCCAGCTTGCTCCAGTGGTTATGGAAGGGCGCGATTAGAAGCAACATCCTCAGGCTGGGGAGAGGGCTCCCTGGGTAGAGCATGAGGACCTGAGTTTTCATCCCTGCTACCCACGTACAAGTCTGGGGATAGAGCCCTAATCCAAGCCCTGCAAAAGCAGAGACAGGAGGAGCTCTGGAGCTCTCTGGCTAGCCAGCACAGCCAATCTGTGAGTTCAGGTTCAGAGAGAGAGAGAGAGAGACTCTGTCTCACAAAACAAGTCAGGGGCTGGAAAGACAGCTCAGCAGATAAACACACTGCTTTTCTTGCAGAGCACCAAGGTTTGGCTCCCAGTACCCACACGGCAGCTCAGAACGGTCCTTAACCCCAGTTCCAGGGGATCAGTGTTCTCTCCTGGCTCCACAGTTACCAGGCCCCCATGTGGTACACACACATATGTTAAGGCAAAGCACACATACACAAAAATAAAATATTTTTAAATAATAAAGCAGAAAGTGACTGAGGAACACACCTGATATCAACCTCTGACCTCCACATATGTATACATGGACATGCATACAAACACATACATAAACACACACACACAGAGAGAGAGAGAGAGAGAGAGAGAGAGAGAGAGAGAGAGAGAGAGAGAGAGAGAGAGAGAAAAGCAACATTCTCTATTCAAACCAAAAAGATATTGACTGTGGTTAGTTTCACGTGCCAACTTGAATGGATTATGGGATACCCAGATTACTGGTATGCATGCTGTGTCTACAGACGATGTTTCCGGAAGAAGTTGGCTCTTGTGTTGGCAAACTGAGTTCATATCACCTTCAGCAATGAGGGTGGGTATCACTCAAGACAGAAAAACAGTAAAGGGCAGGATTGCTCTCTCAAACTAAGGCTTTCGTGTTTAGTCATAGGCGCTTCTGGATCTCAGCTGTCAGCTGGAACTGAACACCATCAGGCACCTCACCCTCCAGCCTTGAGGTTTCCATGGGAGCTACGCCCCTGCTGCTGCTGCTGCCCCTGCTGCTGCTGCTGGGCTTCCAGCTCTCAAATGGAAGGTTGTTAATATCTCAGTATAACCATGTGAGCCAAGTCCCTCACGACAAATCTCTTCCTCTATGCCTCTGTATATCTGCCATGGTTTGAAGAAAGGTTGCATGTTGAATTTCTGCTGGTAGTAGCAGTCGGAGATGTCGGGAGGTGACTAGGTCATAAAAGTTAGTTCCTCATGCACGGGTACCCTTAAGAAAGGGACCCTGGGACAATGGGCAGGGCTGAAGAGACCATTCCGTAAATAAAGTGCTTACATTCCAAGCATGAGGACCAAGATCAATCCCCAGAACCCACATTCAAAAGCCAGCTGTGTGGTGGTGGCACACGCCTTTAATCCCAGCACTCGGGAGGCAGAGGCAGGCGGATCTCTGTTGTTGAGGCCAGCCTGGTCTACAGAGCTAGTTCTAGGACAGGCTCCAAAGCTACAGAGAAACCCTGTATCAACCCCCACCCTCCAAAAAAGAAAGAAAAAGCCAGGTGGAGTAGTTTATAATCCCATGTCTGGGAAGGTGGAGATAGGAGGAATCCCTGGGGCTTGCTGATTTGCCTACTTGGTGAACCCTAGGCTAACAAGACACACAAAACAAAATAAGGTGAACAGAGTACAGGGGACCACAGAGGAGGTTTCCTCACCACATACACATGCACACGTGTACACTCATGCATGCCACACTGTCATACACAAAGAAAGGAACCTAGACCTCTCCTTCAGCCCTTCTATCGTGTTAGGACTCAGGGAAAGGAAGGTCATATGTGACCCAGAAAGCGGCTCTGTCCTTGCCAGGGATTACTCCCTCCAGAGTCACAACGTGAGGTATCTCAGGCTCTGCAGCAGAGCCGAGACCTGAGATAGCTCACCCTCTATAATGGTGAGAAATAAATGCTTGCTCTTTATGAGCCGCCTGGTTCTTTGTGTGAGCCCCATTGGACCCGCTCCTTTCAAGAACCTCAATTAAGGCAGAGAAATCCCTGTGACCATGACAACAAAATCCTACATGCTTGGTTCCCACCTCTGCCACACTGTATGACCTTGGGGACTACGGATCACCTTGAAGGTGGTGATTTTAGCACAATCCATGCCACTGGCACATAGTGAACTCTCCATAAATATTATATGCTATATATTAATATTACCAGTTCTCTCTCAGATTCCCAAACTTAAGTATTAAGCACTTAGATGATATTTCCATAATGAGGTCATCTCAAGGGTGCTGCATTGGCCCTGGGCCCACCTATTCCTGTACCTATCATAACAGGAGCATTTCAGCCAAGCAGCCACATTCCAGAGAAAGAGAGAGAGAGAGAGAGAGAGAGAGAGAGAGAAATTGTGTGCTGTGAAAGAGAGCAAGAAGTGGGCTCCCAGAGTTTGGCTATAAAAATAGCACTCTCCCTACTCACTTTCGTCCCAATCTCCTTCCCTTTTCTCATTTGCACAATGCCCAGAATGCCCAGGAACCAGTGATTGCTGGACCTGCCATACTTCGGCACAGAGGAGGGGCTCCTCCTCCGGAAGCCATGTTATCTTTAGCAGATGACGGGAGTCCAGAGGCAATAACCATTTCAGACTAGCCAGAAGGACAGGAAAGAGGGACAATAATGTTAGTCAGGTAGCTCTTCCTGCCTTATCAGCACCAGCAAGCACTGCACCAGAGGGCAGGATAAAAAGAGGAGTTAGGAAATAACTACCTTCAGGAGGTACCGGGGCTTCCAAATTAGATATGCAGTTGTTAAATAGATTGTGTGGAAAGAGGCAGCTTTTAGCTCAGACATGACCTTCAAAGAGCTTTCCCCTTAGATTTCCAAGTAAAAAGCCCCAAATATTTCAAAGAGCGGATCCAAACACTAAGCATGGCATCTCGGCCCCCACCCCTGCGGATAGAGCACAGACCGTTCTCCATAATAGCCCCATTGGTTTTTATTACACGTTATCATGTACCCTAACGTTCTTTATCACACTGTGAGGACAGGCTCCCTTTATCACGGTTTATCTCATTCTGAAGTTATCCTATCTGTATCCACTGGGCCAGGCTGTATTTCTAGACGGCAGCACGGAACAGCATACGATAAACAGGAACACTGCTGCCACGCTGATCAATGGGGAGATAGAGAGAATGTGCCCAGCCGGAGAAATCAACTGGGCTTGGCAGAATGTCTGGTTAATCTGCAATGTGGTGGGGAATGATTCATCACCGGGCAGAGTCATCCTCACAACCGTTTGACAGAACCAAACGTTCCTTTGGGATGGACGTGGCTCCCAGCTACACCCCAGCGGGTGCTGTCACTGTCCCCAGGGTGCTGGGGAGGTTTAGCTTAGCCTGATCTTTTCCAGAGCTGCATTTTACAGGTCCTGGGCCCGGAGCCCAGTAATTGAGCCGAACTGTGTACACTGGCCTCGCTCTCCCCAAGATGAGATTGAGACACAGACTCTTCTATTGTTTCCTAGTTTGTAAGTCACCTAGGAGACCTCGAAAGTACGGAGGCCACTGCTGGGTCCTTGATGTCTCCATCTCCCCCTTGTCCTGCCCAGCACATTCTGAAGTGGACCATCTGGGTCTTGTGTGGGAAGCTTTTCATGGGGTAAGAGGAGTAAACACATGCAGCTTTGTTTCCCCAAACAAGCATTCTGAATCCAACAGCTTTCTTCAACTTCAGCAATCCTGTCAAGTGTAATGATCGAAATGGAATTATATGATGGTCTAGTTAAGAAGCCTGTTATAATAAGGCATTAAATTCAACCAAATATAGCAAGACACACATGCTCCCTTACTTCTTAAGGAAAAGCCAAAAACCATTTCTGAATTAATAAAAATAAAGGATTAAAACACACACACACCTTAATCTGAATAAGGTAATAGGAATTCATTCCTCTGTTGAATCCACCAGGGGCATAAAAACTGATCAGCGAGTTTCTTGGGTTTTTTTTGTTTGTTTGTTTGTTTGTTTTTGTTTTGGTTTTTGTCTTTTGGTTGGTTGGTTGGTTGGTTGGTAGGTTAGTTGGTTGGTTGGTTAGTTGGTTGGTTGGTTGGTTGGTTGGTTGGTTGGTTGGTTGGTTGGTTGACTGATGTTGCAATAGGGTCTCACAGTGTATCCCTGACTGGACTGGAGCAGTCTGTGTAGACTAGGCTGTTCTCAAACTCATAGCGATGGCAGGCAGGGTAGCATACACCTTAAATCTCAGCCCTCGGGAAGTTTCCTAATCTTGTCAACCCAGCGACTATAAACCAGAGACAAAATTAGCCCACAAGTTATAACCTTGCAGAGGAATTTAGAGGTCAGTGACCGGGAGGGACTCTATGACCCCCTCACTAATCAGAGGGGCTGCAATTCACAGGCAATTGAGCAGAAGCTATTTCCTTTCTAAGGCAATTGAACCAGCATAACAAAGCCCCAAGTTCTGTGGCTGTGTTGATTTAGTCAATCCCTCTATGAGCTCACTGTCTTTGGAGAGGAATAGTTGGCTTCAGCAGCAAATGTCCTTGACATTATGGAAGCCAGCCCTGGTACTTCCCCCAAAGCTATTTACAGTTCTGAACACCCAGCAGAAGGGTAGCTGCTCTTTATCTGATTGGACCTAGTGTGGCCCAACGAGGTACACAGAGAACAGAGTCTCCTCAACCCAGAATCCAAAAGGAAGCAAATAGTTAAGATTTTGTCTTGTTTTGCCAGAGAGATCAGAGAAGAATATATTTGGAAATGCTGGACCAGAAGACTACTTGCTTTAAGAAGAGAATGTCTGTCAAAAATAAAATCTAGTGCTGGGGAGCTGCTTCACCAGAATGCTTCAAGTCCCCGGTTCAATCCCCAGCACCACAAAAGCCAGGTGTGGTGAGATACACCAGTTGTCCCAACACTGGGGATGTGGAAGCAGGAGAACCAGAAATTCAAGGTCATTGTCAGCTATGCAATGAATTTAAGGCAAGTCTGGGACACATGAGACCCTGTCTAAAGAAAGTAAATTAAATAGACTTATGAGAGACCCGACCGGAAAGACAGAGAACTCTGTAGAAGGCTGCTACAGCGGGAGCAGGTTATACAGATGGCTGAGTCTCTCACCTCGCTCAGCTCCAAAATCCTAGCACAGCCCCTTCCCCAACTGTCCAGAGAAAGGAGCTTTATGACACATGGTCTTACCCTTTGATTCTGTATTCTAACAGAAGTGTAACTATGTAACACAACTGGACACATAAGAGACAATAAGTTCCAAAGTAACTTGTTTATTGTGATTTTTTTTTTACATTTATGAGCTGGCATCCTGCTAAAGAGTAACCACCACTTCTAAAGGCAAGTCTCTTGTGTTGGTACCTGGTAACCATATTATTTTGACACCAGCTATATCAAAGATAATAGATTCTTCTCCAAAAGATAAGAATAAGTCAAGTTGAGACTTCTATGCTTTCGGTAAATGGGTAAATGTACTTAGACCTTGTCTTCCTGCCGGCTATGGTAAATAGCAGGCACACCCTTCACTCTGCTAGGAGGAAAGGACCAGTGGTCTGACCCTTGTAGCTGAACTATCATTAGAATGACAGTTAAACTTAACGCCAGCAGTTCAGTCCAATATGGTCAGCAGAAAGTCCTTCCTAACATGTGAGATATGACCGATGGAAGAGTCTGAGATGAATCTGGGGACACACAGAAGTAAAGCTGCAGTTTCTGTAAAGACTTCATAGCCCGTGACAACTTGTGTAGAAAACAGATACAGGAACACTGCTTGCTTCTCTGTCTTGGGCCATTGAACTGCATCACTCTCCCATACGAGCTAGGGAACATATCTCCCAAATTGCAGATTTTTAGAACATCATCCGAGAAACCAAAGCCAATGGGACACTCCAGATGTGTGTGTAATCCTCATTAACTCAAACTGTGGCTCCGAGGAGCTGTTAGGAACTGACTTCCTTGGGTGTATATTTCTAGCTCTAGGTAATGTGGGAAAAGTGGGTAACGAAAAATTAGCAGCTGGAAAGCTGATGTGTTGGAGAACCCAAATAGTCAGTTAAGGGAAGAGCAAAAAGACCTGGGGTTAATAAACCAGGTGAGAATGCACCCAGGCCTTTTTCTCTGCTGTTCTAAACAGGATTAACTCTGTCAGCGTCTTTTACCTTTTCTTTTCTATTTTTTATTTATATATCCACACGCTCGTGTGGACATATGTGTGGAGACCAGAGGTCCATGTCAGATATCTTTCTGCCTTAGGCTTTGAGGAGGGAGATGGAGCTGCTTGCTTGATGTTCAAAGGAAACAGTCAGGAGAGAGATGGTTGGTTGTGAGACAACGCTGAGCAGTGATGGTGCAAGCTTTTAATCCCAGCACTCGCGAGAAAGAGGCAGGTGGATCTCTGTGAGTTGGAGGCCAGCCTGGTCTACAAAGCAAGTTTCAGGACAAGCTCCAAAGCAACACAGAGAAACCCTGTCTTGTGGAAAAAAAAATAAAAAGGCATCAGTATCTTCAAATCTCTTTCCCACCTCTTCAGCTCAGCTGCCTTCCTTTCCTGGTCTCCATCACTCATTGCCAATGTTCATTTGGTACTTGTTCTGCCTGACAGTGTCAATGGTCTGTCTGCATCAACTTCCTGTGCACTAAGAGCGGGTGGTAAAGACAGCACAGGAGCCCGCCGAGTAGACCACAGAAGTGACCCATGTCACATGTCTGTGACCCTCAGACCACACAGCAGGACAGTAAGCAGGAAACGTGTAGCTCAGACAGTAAGCAGGAAATGTGTGTTGATGAAGTAGGTGTTGGTTTTCGAGGCCGAATAGGCAAAGACCCCATTATCTAAGCCACAAGCAGGGAGGAAATCAGAGCAGGCAGTCTTTAAATCCCCCATGGGCTTCACACCGCTAATGACATCTACTGATTTGCAGTCAAATGTCCCAGGGATGTGGACCTTAGCACAGCCCGTGAGCCAAGCAGGAGCTTTCTGACACACTAGCAGAACAGGTAAGCAACTCCTGAAACAAGGCCTGAGCAAAGGCTCTGGAGGAGTTTTTGGCCCTGTGGATAAAACTACTTGATGAAAATTGGTGTATTAATATAAATTCTTCTTCCTTATTAATTCTGTTACCATTTTGATACTTGAAAATAATACAACTATATTTGTATAAAATATAATATATGGGTCTCTGCCTTGGAGTACTGTAATTACTTTTGCCCGACTGTCCAACATCAGAGTTGGGGTTCATCAGTTAATTTTTTTCTTCAAGCTTTACAATCCTACAAACATTGTCATGGGGCCTGTGCACGGTGCCCCTCTCCTCCACAGTGACTAGTCACATCACCATCAACTTACTGTTCGCCAAAGTTGGCTTATTCATAGGAAATTCAATAAATACTTGGTAAGGGGTTGCTAAATGTCAGTCAGCAGCCTACAGAGTGGTGCTTTAAACGTGTGACCTAGATTAGAGCTCAGAAAGCGAGTGTGACTCAGCAGCCACATGCTAAAGAAAAATAAATGTTCTCCAGTTCCAGGAAGAGCTTCCCAAAGGAAACCTACCCCAGATGAAAGCTGAGGGGGCTGCTGCAGCTTCAAGCAAAAAGTAACAGTTTGAGGTTGGGGCTGCAATTCAGTGACAGGGGACTTTCCAGGCACAAAACTGCCTTGGGTTCCACCCTCAACCGGGTAAGAAGCAAGCAGTAGTTTTGTTAAGGATATTTTCTAGCCAGAAGAGGCTGATTGTAGGAAAGTGAGGAGAAAGAGGGAATACATTGTGGGTGGAACAACTTCAAGCAGACCTAGATAGCACCAGGTACGAACTAAGAGAAGGAAGAGGGGAGGGCGGGAGAGGGGAAGGGAAGAAACAAGCCAGAAAGGGAAAGAAGGAGATGGAGAGAGGAAAAAGGAGGGAGAACAGAGGTAGAGACAGCAGGAGAGAGAGAGCAGAAAGGAAAGGTAATGTCAAAGCCCTATGAATACACAGGTGTGAAGGTCTTTAGAGCTGATCTGGGTGATCACCTGGGACTCTGGCCATGATAAATTTAAATTAGAGGCCTGAGTCTCGGTAGTTTACCCTGAAGCAACACCTGGAGCAGGAAAACATCACAAGCTGAGGTAACGCGATCCGCCCAAGGGCAGACCATTCAAAGGAAATGCCTGACTTTCCAACCGCTGTAGACAGGGTCACCTGTCAGCACACCTCACCAGGACACACCTAGACAAATGTCAGACATCAGGGGTCCTGAACCTCAGCGACCCTTCACCCCCACCTTTACTACTATAAAAACCCAATTCTAATTGAGCTCAGGGCTCTCCGGATATTCCAATACGTTGGACATGTGGAGACACCAAGTTTGCAAACTTGATTAAAATAAAGGCTCTTTGCTTTTACAAATGGGACTCGGTCTCCTTTGTTGGCTTTTGTGGGCACTCGTGGATTTGGGCATAACAATCTCCTAAGACACTTCAGTAAAGGATCCACTGGTGTGGAGCCGTCACGTCGAGCATGGGAAGAGGATCAAGATTTGACATAAAGACAACAGTTAGGTGCAGGCAGGGACGGTGAAGCCGGGCAAGGCAGGCGTCTGCTCAGGCTTCTCAGCCACTGAAGAGGCATTGGTACCAACCAGGAACTGGCCGTCATGAGTTCGAGCTGTGGTTAGGGTCTGTGAGTCTAGGAACTATGTACCTTAAATTGTTCACAGGTCCTATGAGTACCTCCCATTGTCTACCGGGTCCATGAGTACCTAGTGTCATTCACAAGGTCCATGAGACCTAGTGTTGAACACTGGGTCCATGAGCAACTGGTATCGTTCATAGGAGCCATTAATACCTGTCACTAGTCACTATGAGTCTGTGCTTTGGGGGCAGGAGTGGGGAAACAGCTGAGGTCTGGGGTGCTAGATGTACTTTGGATGTCTGTTAGACTGTGACTTTGAGGTCTGCCAGGCAAAGATGAGCCTTGGACAACAGCTCTGGGTGTCATTAAGAGACACCATGGTGACTAAGTCATTGGAGGACAAGAGCAGGAACTCAAGAGAGAAAAAGAACAAACTGTTAATTAACAGTTACATCCAACAGTGGCTGATGGACAAGCTCAGAGAGAGGATTGATAAAGAGCTGCTGGCAGAAATGGCGGGAATCTGAGTGTGTGGCCTCCCCAAAGCAAAGGAACAGAGAAGAAAAACCAGATGGCTGGTATCCAGCGCAAATGATAGGTGATAATTTTTTTTGAAAAAGCCTATTAATTAATTAGATTAATTCAGTTCTCAGCTATTATTGGTTGTTGGGGTTTTTTTTTTTTCTGTTGCTGTATAAACACCACAACCAAAAGCAACTTGGTGAGGAAAGGGTTTATTTCCCCTTACACCTCACAGTCCATCCCTGAGGGAAGAGAGGCAGAAGCAGAAACCATGGAGAAGCACTCCCCACTGGCTCATTCACAGGCTCAGGACCAGATTTTTTTTTTCTTCCCAGACTCCCTTGCCTAGGGGTGATACTATGGGCCCTCCTACATCAATTAGCAATCAAGAAAAGGCTCCAACAGACCGGCCCACAGGCCAATCAAATAGAAGCAGTTCCTCAGCTGAGGTTCCCTTCCCCAGGTGTGTCAAGGGACAGTCAAGATTAGCCACACGGCCCACACTGTGTAAAGCCAGATGGCGGCACAGGCCTATAATCCAAGCATTCAGGAAGTGGAAGCAGAAGGACCAGAAGCTCATATTTATGCTGATACCACAATGATACATACTACAAAGTGAGTTAGAGATTTGCCTGGTTACAGGAGACCCTGTCTCAGCCCCCATGTGCAATACATACATACATATATACATACACACACAGAGTTCTGAACAAATAAGTGATGGAGTCCTGGTTGAGAATAAACCACCACAGTTAATGCCTTGACTTGAAGATAGCCCAGACAGGAGTGTCACCAACCTATCCTTGCCTCCCCTTCCTCTTCCTCTGTTTCTACATCTCTGCTTAAAAGTCTTTGGGCTTCTGCATCCCGTGTATTTAGAAGCCACATTTTCTCCTCAGTCTTCCTTATGCCTTCCCCTGCCTCCCGTTCCTTCTTGTTCCCCACCACAGCCTCTCCTGTCCAAAGCACACACTCATTCCTGTCCCCAGCACAGCTCCTCCTGCCCTCAAAGCAGCACCTGTGTCCCCACAACAGTACCCTTGTCCCCAACACGGTCACCTCTGTCCACAACACACCCACCTGTGTTCCCAACACATTTCCATGGCTTCTTCCTATGCAACTACAGCCATTTGGGTCCTGGAGCTATCTTCCTCCACACCAACCCTCTAGGGCCAGATGCCTGCCTCACCTGGGCCCTGGTGGGCTGTCACCATGGGCTGGGATGGATGAGTGAGACGCCACCAGACAGATGCTGCATTTGCTATCTTTTCTGGAGGCATCTTGAGCAAAGATCCCACATGGATAGCTGGAGGTGGGATCTGGTCCACAGATGTCTGTTGTTGAATCCACAGATTTTTTTTTTTTAAATTGAGTCAACATTTTTAAATGGAATATTTTACACGAAATGCCAGATTTCCAGCTTCTCTATAAAAAGCGACTGTTTTAGTATCCCAAACTCATTTCTGGCACAGAATGTCTGAGGCTGATGGGATTGCTAGGCCCCTAGGTATAAGCAGGAACTTTCTAGGTCACCCTAAGATCCAGACCTCCGCATGGTTCACTGGGGGTCCTAGGGTGTCTGGAGCATTAGAGCATGCACCCTTAAAGGATCCTTCAGGGATGGAATCTAGAATTCTAGCCAACCATGCTCCCACCATGGCTTGCTCTAAGCAACTCGTAAAAGTGAGTGACTTTGCTCCCACACTGCCTCCCTCCCAGTGGCAGGACACGCCTTACCCTCTCTTGCCTG
>PVIU01021391.1:0-31710 GCA_004026605.1 Ondatra zibethicus
GGGGTGGGGGGGTAGGGGGGGTGGCGGCTCCCTGTTGGTCTGTGGTGCCCCGTGGGCTGTTTATGTCTGAATGCTGGACAGACACAGCAATCAAAGGGAAGCCCTTGACAAGAATCTCTGCCCAGAGACTAGAAACAGGACCCAGAGGGCTTAAAGTGAGGCTCACGGTGTGGCCACAAAGGGTCAACCGTAGAGTTTCTGTAACTTCCTCAAATAAGGAAGTGCTCCAGGCATATAAAAATCACATTGCCTTTTATTGGGTCAAATTTTTACATCTGCAATTTGCCCAGTGACAAATCTTAAGTTTTAAAAATAAAAACAAATTTTAATAGTTGGAATAACAGCCCAAGGGTGTTACCTTAAACTGCAATATATGTCCTAAGAGAATACTAAATTAAAATATGAAAAATTATAAATAAGATAAATTCATACTTCATTCAATTCTACATCTGTGTTTGGATAAATTTATGTGGCATAAGGCCATTTCATACAGGATTTTATCTTAAAAAAATAAGTGGATAGAGTAGGTACATCCTAATCTCTAACTCAGATTATCTTTATATACTTAAAATGATCAGTTATGAAAGCATGATTAATGCTCAAGCTATATACTTTAGATAGATATTAATTAAATGACTAGTGGGTTATATTCCTTAGATAATGAATAGATTAAATAACCTGTTAAAGATAAGCAGGTTTTTGAGCATTTGTGTCTCAAGCACTGTTTTGAGATAAACAAATTAATCTAAACCTCAGTATCTCTTAATCAGATACTGTCTCTCATCTCAAAGATGATGAAGCTAAGTCTGAATAACTAGTAAGAGTCCTTGCAAAGTGGTCTGGGATCTCAGTCTGTAATGTGCATGTCTAAAAAGCATAAGGACCTGAATTGGATCCCCAGGTCCATGTAAAAAGGCTAATCATAGAGGGCTTTTATTATCTCAGCATGTGGGGAGTGCATACAAATGGGTCCTGGATTCACTGGCCAGCCAACCTAACCTTGCTTAGCTTCGGGTCCATGAGATCCTGTTTCAGAGGAGGTAGATAGCCTTTCCTGATGATAATACCCAAAGTTGTCCTTGAGTTTTACACACACACACACACACACACACACACGTTAATGCAGAAACTAGTGCCACATAGTCAATATCTTCATTTTTACAGAATTTTACAGAAAGTTAGAATGCATTATTTTGGTTAAATGGTCCAAATCATCTGGAATCACTGTTTGTTAGCAACCTGTGAGAATATTGCTATAAAGAAGTTAGTCTCTCTGACTGGTAAATTCACCAGTTCTATAGTTAATGCATATAGTAATCCAATGTGAGAGTAAAAACAGAATAAAGTACTGGGGGAAAGAAAGAGAGCAGGTGCACATAACAGAATGATGAGTGTGTCATTCTGGTGGCTTGAAGATTTGAGCTACAAAAAAAAAAAATTAGCTGTTAACTAGTTAGTAGCTGGCCAAATTTGCTGTATACTAGTTTGCACTTATGGATGCAAAGAACTTTTCAAAGATCAGCGTGCTTCCACATGAAGAACGTTGCTCAGCCCCAGATGGCGTCCCACAAGTGCTCATGCCCTGCGTATTCCTGCTGAGCGCATCTGCAAGTGGTCTGAAGAAATCAGTTGTGTTGGTTGTTCACACTTTCTGTGATGGCACAGTAAAGTCCTGTATCCCGCTCCCCCCCCCCCCGTCTGAGTGCAAAGATTTGCATTTTCTGCATGTTTTGCAATTGCACAACTTCAGACAAGCCCAGCTAATGTAACCGTACTTTGTCATGAGCCAAACAGAAGGGGAAATTTTCCAAAGTTCCCTTTAAAAAAATGGTGCAACTTTTATGTATGTTTCATGATTGATGTGAAAGCTATAGTGACTGATTATGGTTTTATTCGCTGCACATCAGACTCAACTGAGTTTTGCTGTGAACCCACTTGAATAAATGAAGCTTTGTCTTTAGGCAGCATCCTCTCTACTGACTTCTCTCTCCCTTGCTTATCTCTTTAATGATCCAGTCTCCTCCTTTTTCTTGCACACTGCCTGAAACACAGGGAGAACCCTGCTCCTTCTGACTCTCACATTCTACCTGCTCATGCTTAACAAATATTTGCCAACTGTCTAGCCCTTGGTAGACAGAGCATTTCTCAGCACAGAAAATAAATCACTGAAAATCAGAGCCACCCACCACCCACCAAAAAAAAAAAAAATAGCCTCTAGATTTGCTAAAAGTTTCAATAAAAATTGAGAAAAATTTTGAGAAAAGTTGTCCTGAAAAAAGACATACTATGCTCCCAAAGACTTGAGAGGAACAGAGATTATTGTGTGAAGTTGTAGAAATATCAGCACTGAACACTGTTGCTGGCTTCCCAGCAAGATGTTCAGCTGTTTTTATAAATATTGCACATTTTTATGTTAATGTCTTGAGGTGTCCCTGTTACAAGCTGATGCTCTGTAAGTTCCTATGAATTTCTACGCCTCTAATTCCCTTTGCTCATTTTTCAGTAATGGAGACAACGGGTGCAGACGCACTCCCTCTGACCGTGAATTCCTCAGAAAAGCGAGACACTGTCTGCATTTTTGGAACAGGCGATTTTGGGAAGTCCTTGGGATTTAAAATGCTTCAGTGTGGTTATGCTGTTGTTTTTGGGAGTCGAAACCCCCAGGTGTCCAGTCTTCTGCCCAGAGGAGCAGAGGTCTTGAGCTACTCCGAGGGAGCATCAAAGTCTGACGTCATAATCCTGGCCATCCACAGAGAGCATTACGACTGCCTCACAGAACTGGCTGACCATCTCAGTGGGAAAATATTGGTAGATATCAGCAACAACCGTAAGATCAATCAGTATCCAGAATCGAATGCTGAGTACCTCGCTCAGTTGGTGCCAGGAGCCCGTGTGGTCAAGGCGTTTAATACCATCTCAGCCTGGGCTCTCCAGTCAGGCACACTAGATGCAAGTCGGCAGGTAAGGTTAAATGAACTCACATTCAGCCTTTTAAAGGTGAATGTTTTTTATATGTGCTTATCTGAATAAAATTCCAAAATAAAATCCCCAGTAAATATTTCATTTTCTAATATGTGCTAAGTACAACTTTCGTGCGTTTGATCGAGAAGTGTCATCTATTGTGGTTCATGTGCGCCTCAACTTTTATTAATAGCTTGATGGAACCAAATGAAGTCCGAATCTAGGGTCCTCCTGCCCATGCTAAAAACTAACAGTTACCTGACTCTTCTTCACTTTTGTGAGACTGGCCCCATTTGTGCCGCTGAGATTAGCCGCCATCATAAATGATGTAGCGCCCACACGCAGAAGAAAGATGAGACTCCTCAGGCTCCAGAGAACTGATCGTACAGCAGCACCGTGTGCCTAAAATCACCTTTAATAAAAAGCATGGCCTTTCACCGCCCAGCACACACACACAGCTCAAAGAGAAATCTTGCTAGATGTGTTGATTCCATATCTCTGTTTTGAGAGCATTAGTATACTATTTTTCTATATGATACTCATATAAAGTTTAATTACAATTATTAAATAAAAAATAATTATGGAGTTAATTATTTTAACTCAGGTGTTTGTCTGTGGGGATGATAGCAAAGCCAAGCAGAGAGTGATGGACATTGCCCGTACCCTTGGACTCACTCCGTTGGATCAAGGATCTCTTGTGGCAGCCAAGGAAATCGAGAACTACCCTCTAAAACTATTTCCAATGTGGAGGGTCCCTTTCTACATGTCCTCCGTGCTGTGTGTCTTCTTCTTCATGTACTGTGCTGTACGAGAAGTGATATACCCTTACGTGAATGGGAAGACAGACACTACGTTTCGCCTGGCTGTGTCCATCCCGAACCGTGTGTTTCCTGCAACAGCACTTACCCTGCTGGCTTTGGTGTACCTCCCTGGTATCCTCGCGGCCATTCTGCAGCTCTACCGAGGCACAAAGTACCGTCGATTCCCAAATTGGCTTGATCATTGGATGCTTTGCAGAAAGCAGCTGGGCTTGGTAGCACTGGGATTTGCCTTCCTTCACGCCATCTACACACTTGTGATTCCTATTCGCTACTACGTACGATGGAGAGTGAGAAACGCAACCATTACTCAGGTAAGTTTCTTCTCCTCTGCATTTCTCTACTCCTTAAAGCAAAGTGCAGTCTTGCTGAACCACAACCCACTTCACAACTGCAGAGTGTGACTCCCCGAAGTTTGCTCTTTATCTCTAGGGGTTTTTTGGGGGGGGGTTGTTTGTTTTGTTTGTGGCGGTTTATAATTTAGCATTGGCTAGCCTCAAACTCATGGTTTTCCTGCCTCCACCTGCCAAGTGCTGGGATTAGAGGCATGAATTGTAAAACCAACCCAACATCTTCATTTTTTTTTTTAAGTATCAAAAATCAGAAACATCATCCCTGGACTTGCACATGAATCCACTTGTGATCACATAGAACTACTGAGAATAAAACTTAGATTCCAGACTCACTTGGCTCTAGATCTGTAATCCTGGGCTCACAGAGACACTGACCAACTGGCAGGTTTGGCACTCAAGAGTCCCCTTGGGTAAGAGTCAATCAGCACAGACTCTTAGGTTTCAAGAGTCCCTTTGGGTAAGAGTCAATCAGCACAGACTCTTCGGTTTCAAGCTTCTGATTTTATTTAGATTTCTTTTTGAAGTCTAAATCACTGTCTGCTAGGTATGGAGTATGCCCAAATATGTGCCACAGAAGCACAAACAATCTCACAAAAGGGTGCTTAGAAATCCGTTCATGTTTGGCTTATAAGAGGTTGTCCTTAGTTAGCCAGAAAACTAAACAATTTTGAAAAAAAAAAAAACAAACACTATCGTAGGAATACTCAAAGATAAAACAACTCTAGTCTTTCGGCATTTACAGCAGAAATGCTACAAGTCTGCTCTGGTTTAGAAATTAACAGTCTTGGTATATCTCATTATAGTCTCAAAGGCTATTAGTAATTCACCAACACTGTGTCCACAAGTTTATCCTCACACATTCCCCTAACAAACGCATGAAAGCTTCTTGAGTAAGGATCACACTACACAGCCTGATTCTTCTCACACTGTGATGTGAAAAATTTAATGCTGTATTTTGACATAATCATTATGAAAGACCCAAATGCTCTGTGTGTGTCTCTGTGTCTGTGTAACAGAGAGAAAGAGAGAGACTAAACAGAATATAAAAACCAAATTTTGATGTGATTTTTTGAGAACACTGTACTTTGTTTGAGAAACAGAAAGTCACATGCTGAAGAAGGCTAACATATATACTGGCTTCGTTTTAAGGGCAAATTAAAACTCCCTATGTGACTCCTAGAAACAAGAATTGTAACAAAATCGCAGAAGAACCAATTACCTTTTCTGCTCAAAACATTCAAGTGTATTTTTCTAAAACTGTTCCTAAACAATCAGTAATGAACAATACACAATTTGCTTTGGACAAGTAACATGTAGAGGTGTGGTTCAGCACCTCTGAAAGAATGAGGTGTAGAGAGAATCCATGTTAATTGTTTGTAACTTTTCATAGGCCCTGGCTAATAAAGAGAGCCCGTTTAGTACCTCTGCAGCCTGGCTTAGTGATTCCTACTTGGCACTGGGAATCCTGGGATTTTTTCTGTTTCTTCTCTTGGGAATCACTTCCTTGCCATCGGTGAGCAACATGGTCAACTGGAGAGAATTCAGGTTTGTCCAGGTAAGTGCTTCCAATTTCAGTGTCTTAGTATCGCAAAATGAGTATAGCTTTTTGCTAGTAGTGTTGCAAAGTGTTATCCTGCCTAATGTTTCACTTGGCTCCCTTACTTCCCAGTCAGCTCATTAACTGTTCACTGCAGAGAATGAATTGAGACCCAGACAGGCACACTCGAGAAGGGTTTAATTTTCTGCTCAGGACATCTTGCCAAGATTCCTCACTGCCCCCAGCGTAGCCACTGAGAGTATAGAGTGAAAAAAATCCAAAAGCTATTAACTAGCTGTGGAGGCACCAGGTAGAAGGTGGAAAAGAACCCATATACAAATTTCCACCATCTGAATTCAACTGTGCAATCAGGACATACTGATAAGAAAGGGTGGATTTTACCATCATGCTTAAACTCCAATGATATTTGATAAGTATCATCACCCTAGACTTATTCCTGGTCGATATGAGAGAAATTCATTTTTTCTACATACCCACACAACCTCATTAAAGGCAATAACTATCCTGGAGACCAGTGATGCTCACAGTGCCTTTCTCACCCAAAGGGGCCCGCAGAAGCCTCACTAGGGAACTCATCGGGCCACGCCCCCCAGGCACCACCCAAGCTGAGCAACCAGAAGCTCCGAAGGTGGAACCCAGCTGTTGGCTTGAAAAGGCCCTCCAGATAACTCCCACACATGCTCACCAGGCACCAGTATAATAAAAACAAACCATTAGGAAGTGAAATTAGATTTTGGTTATCAAATCCTGCAGTTTCTCCTAGAGGCCAAACGAGAACAAATTCAAAGAATCCAAACGAGAACAAATTCAAAGAATTCAGACAGAAAAGAAAAACTAAGAATTCCAGAACCACAATTTAGCATTCTTCTTCCCGTGACAGAAATTGGCTAGCGGCTGGTTTCGACCAGTGACAGAGAAGAACATAGAACTGTGGAAGCCATTTGTTTCTGATCTCCAGATAAGATGATCAATAAAGGAATTTTCCTCTGTTGATCAAAACAGCGTGTTATGTCTCCTAATCTAAAAAAGTTTATTCCTAGGACCTTTTTTTAATCAAGCCAGGAGAAGATAAAACTAGCATGTCATCAACAAACAAGTCTTTTTATGTTTTTGATGAAATATTTACCATCCTAAAGAAATGTTATAGCTCTTTTCTACACCTAGCAGTATCCTAAGTATTGTAATAGTATCTATCATGTGTTTGTGGCCATTGCCGAGTGGATTTCATTGCACGCAACACTTCCCTTTACGATGTGGATGACCTAACACCCATGTTTTTGTTTTTGTTTATAGTCCAAACTGGGTTATCTGACCCTGGTCCTGTGCACAGCCCACACTTTGGTGTATGGTGGGAAGAGATTCCTCAGCCCTGGGATTCTAAGGTGGAACCTTCCTTCAGCCTATGTTTTAGCCCTCATCATCCCGTGCACGGTGCTGGTGATGAAGTTCATCCTCGTACTGCCGTGCATAGACAAGGCCCTCACGCGCATCCGCCAGGGCTGGGAAAGGAACTCACAACCCTCAAAATCAGCACTGAACGGAAAGCCAGATATTTAGAAGAAAGTTGAATTTGTGGAAATTTCTGAACTATTATAGTGAATGTTTAGAGAATAAGTGTCCCGTTAAGAAAGCATTCTCTCTTGTCATGGTCGCAGGCTTATCCTCACTAAAGGAAATGTTGCCTGACTTTGAAAGACTAACATAGGAAGCAAGCCCCCACTGCCTCTTCTCATGCAGGCCTCCCCCACTTCCCTTTCCAGGAACCCTGGGGCAGCCACTGGGATTAGGTTCACAGTTTCACACTATGAAATGGTGTAGTTACGGGCAACATGCATGATGTAATGTTTTGCAAAATGCTGGAAGACTGTATGCAACTTCCTTCTCTAATTCAAGGGCTGAGGTAAGAGAGAAAAAAAGAAGGAACGCTGCCAGTCATCCTAGAGGTGTTGCTTGGCAACACCTAAAGAAGAGGCCTGGTGAAGGAGAGGCAAGGAGGGTGTGCCTGTTTGTTGTGAGAGTGGTGATTGTCAGTATTGTCATACTGATCTGGGATATTTTTGGTTTGGGTGTAGTGCTGAGGATCAAACCTAGGGTTTTATGCATACAAAGCAAATGCTATGTTACTTAGCTACACCCCAGCCCTGCCATAGTGAATATGTAGTCATATGTACCCCTTGATTTTGTTTTTAACAATATGGATATTTACTATGGGGAAATATTTTATAACTCAACAAAAATATCTCAATTGTTTTTAAAGTACCCATTCCTTGGATGTATAGAAATCTATGCAATTGTCACAACACTCCTCATCTACAAGGAATGGGTTGAGGAAAGTCTGGGTAAGAATAGGGAGACCCATTGGATTTTTCAGTGTACAATAAGCAAGGGAAGGGCTGATAATGGCTTTGTACAAATTGTCAGATAAGCCAGATTTTTAGCTAGTAAGCTAAACAAATACTATGACTTTTCACCATGCTGTTTGTTGTTATTTAGAGATTGCGGTATGCTTTCTTTGTTATATTTTCTAAATACTGCTCAATATTAAGCACCTGTGAAATTAATTTCTAGTATAAAGATATTGCTCCCCAAACCCATCTTTGTTATAATTTTAAGGGGTGAAATTTTAAAGAAATTATCTGAAACTGTTGGTGTGCTAAAAGCATAGCTGAGAAAATTGTGGAACACTGGGAAGAGCTGCAGTGGATGGGATGTAGCCAGCTCTGGCTTCCTGTGTGGTTAGTGCCTTTCCCAAGGTGACCTTTAGCAGGTTTAGCATCCTAGCTCTAGCCTGGAGCTAAAAGGAGATTTTTGCACAGTCTTCCCACGTGTCACTGAAATAACTGAAAGGCATTGGGTTTGACATTTTTCTGCCTAATCTACAAAGGCTGTTTATTTTTCATTTTGTTGGCTTTTATTATCACATATACATGATATCATATATTGCTCACAATCCAGGGTTTTTTATATAAAGCTTATATTATATAAAAATGGACATTTCTTTTACTATTGCTCTGATAGAACATGTAGTTTCTAACATCCAGTTTTTGCTAAAATGATAATTGAGGTAATGTTTTTGTACTAACAATATATTTCTATATTTTCAATTATTTCCTTAGAATATTTTCTAAGTGTTAATAGCATAACATTAAAGAATATTTGATAAAATTTGCTGTATTGTCAGTTTCTAATGTGACTCTCTCAATCCCCTTGGCACACTGTTACAGAGCCAAGATTTTACTTCAATTTGTGTTTTCTTCTAAATAGTTAAAAAGATTTGAAGGATGTGTTCCTGTAAATTACCTTTGATGAGCCCATGCAAGCATGCCAAGAACTGAAGAACTCTGGGCAGAGCCAGGGTATGGGGGACAGACTGTGGAACATCAGTGTAGATGGAAAGAAACGGCCAATCCCCCACGGTGCACAGAACAGCCGGTTGTGCCCAGGCTCATCATAACATTGACTGAAACGAAAGCACCGTCAGTTTGGTCTAGGGAGGCATTTGGAGTCAACCACGTTCCCATTTCAGTAAGGGCTGTAAAATAATAAAATAAAATAGAAAACGCCACACCTATGTAAAGTACACGTAGTGAAAATGTACTGAACTCTTTGGAGATGATCTAGCTCGGTACTTAGTACATGCAGTCTCTGAGTCTGAAACCAGAGGGCTTTGGCTAGATAGTTGCCTGACTTTGGGGCATGACTACAAAGGTTCTGCGGGCCACCAGGAGGAAGCCACTGCTCCTCGCTCTAGCCCTCCCTCCTTCCCAGCCATCCCCTACGGCTCAAAAGGAACAAATCTGGCCTTGCCAACAGGTGGAGAGAATGAACTTAGGTCAGATGGCAATGCGTATTTTGAGTGAACTGTATTTCTTTTTTATTTTATTTTATTTTATATTTAGATTTTAGCATTGTTTTGATTTTATTGTAAGTGTACTCTGGTTCTTCCCTCTTGTTTTTCTTTAATTTTATTTATCCTATGTCTTTTACATCATGTATCTTGATCCCATTCATTTCCCTTCCCTTCACATCTGCCCTCTGCGCTAACCTCCCTCCGCCAAATAAAACAAAATGTATGAGGAAAAAAAAGAAAAACAAAAGGGGAAAAATTAAAAAAAAAACTTGTCATGGAAGCTGCAGTGTGACACAGTGAGTCACACTTTAAATCCCTTTGTTCATGTCTCTTTATTTGCAAGTGTTGCAAAAAACCATTGGTCTGGCTCTTCTGGTTTCTACTGCACCATTGATGCTGGGCCCTCACTGGGACTCCGCTTGGGTAGCCTGTTGTTGCTCTGTGTTGTGGAGATCCTACAGCTCTGGGTTTGTGGGTCAGGTCCCTTCACATGCTCCAGCAGATCATAGATGGGGTGGATATTGGGGTGGGCCAAGTCCTCACCCTGGTTCTGGGCCTTGGCTTTTAACAGGACTGTTCTACATAGAGACCTTACACTGAGATGTGTATTGACTGCAGCTGTAGTCTCAGCACTCGGGAAGTAGAGGTGGGAGGAACTCAGTCAGGGAAGAAAGTGGATAGAACCCTCGGAGAGAGCAAAGGGGAAGTCTTACCTTTTAGAGCGTGTAGGATGGAGACAAAATTCTTCGTCATCATGCTAGAGTGAAGGACAGATGTGAGATTCTCACATACAGCCACACAATCTCCCCTCAGAAAAGACAAAGTCCATCCAGGTCACAGCACTTCCTCACTGTTTATAAAGAGAAGAGGGTGAGAGTTCAAGGTCATCTTAGCCTGCACGTCACCATGTCTGAAAATAAAAGCCAAAGTAAATAAATAAAAGAAGAAAAATTACACCAAGCTTCTTTTCTGCTGCAGTGTTCTCTGTATTCCAGGGGGAAAAAATTATTCAAATTCATTGACACTTATTTTATATGTCATTCGGAGAAATGACAATTGTCATAAATATATAATCATTAGACATTAAAAATAGTTTTTTAGTTTTATTTAATTCTGATTTTGACTCGTTAGCATCCCAATGAATATAACTGAAAGATTTTAAACCACAGTACTTACAGCTTCTGGGACTAAAATTCCTTGCCTTTTGGGATGAGATAAAGGAGAGGCAGGCATGGGTTTGAAGCTGATGTGTGGATCTGCAGCCCCACACAGCTCATTTCTGCATCCCAAAGGAGTGCCACTGTAACCCAGGGGCATCGACCGGCTAGCTCAGAGGAAGATTATTTCATCCTTGCCTGGACTTCTGTGGGAATTAGAAAAAGATGTTTCCTTCTCCAGGCAGATGCCGCCAACCAGGGCTAATGACTTGACAAGCGGACTTCACGTTGGATTCAGACTGCATGACCCCGCATTAAATGCCTTGAACACTGGACAACTGAGGCTTTCGAAACTGACAAGGAAGGGTCTGGGAGCCTGCTAGAAACAATTGCGGCAGCCCCAAGCTGAAACCCATTTATTTCCATTAGAAATTTATCATGAGCTCTTACTACGTCTACTGCTCAGGAAATCACAAAAGAAAAGTGATAGCGATCCACGTGTGTGGCACCTTGAACCTCTTGAGCTTAAAGGATTCTGGACATCATCTAAAAGCCGGAGAGGGTGGAGGTCAAGGTGCTGCATTCAGAGGTCACGGTTTTTAATCTCTTCGCATAGCCATCGTCCCCTGGTCAGAACACACACACATACAAAGAGTGCCCGCATAAACCCTTATAGGATCCTATTCTAATTTCCAATAACGAAGATTACATTCTAGGAAAAAAACCTCCATACTTCTAAGGATGTGTTTGGTAGAATTTAGGAAAAGAGAGTAAGTTACTATCCTTTTCCTTGCCTCTCCTCCAGCTCAAACCAAGATCCTAAGCTATCAGCAAGACCTGAATAAGCCAGGAGGGGGCTCCTTGGGGAGATATCTATGGGGTTGGACAGAAAGAGAGTGTGGAGAAGCAGGAAGGCAGCCAAGACTGAAATATCCGGTACTACTTCCTGCTCCAAGGGAACCTTGCAAGCTGTGTGATCTTTTTCACATAATATTGTAAGCAAATTCTGTATTTTGGCATGTATTTATTTATTGAGTCCATATAATGATTCTATGAAATTAATTATGGATGCATTCACGCAGCTTGCAAGGGGCAGAGCTCCTTCAAGAACCAGGACCCAGGGTAGTACTCTCTCAACACCATGCTGACCTCCCAAATCTTCTCAAAAATCCACAAGTTAGGCTGCAGACCCCTAGCAACTATGTTCTGAAATGTTGTGGGTTGGGGTTTTAGCTTACTACAGTTTTACTTATTCATTTGGGGGAGCACACACATGACAGGTGAGGGTGGAGGTCAGAGGACAACTTGCAAGACTTGATTTTCTCCTTCTACCGTGTGTGTCTAGGGGATTGAACTCAGGTCCTTGGGCTTGGTGGCAAGGGCCTTACCTACTGAGCCATCTCCCAGGTCCCTGAAATGTTTTCTAAGATCTGAAGCCTACTGAGATTTTAGGCATTCCTGTGTCATCGCTAAGCTTTCTTGTGTGACTTTCAAGACATCCTACCAGGTTTCAGTAACGTTGGAACTGCAAGCGTTTTCCGGCAGTGGTTCCCACCACAACTCCATCTATAGGTTTCCAGAACTCCACAAGGAGCTTGGAGCAGCAGGAGATGGAGGAGCCACTGAGGACCAGGCTCCTTTCTCCTGGGGTCTGGAGGCAGATGCTTCCCCACCCCCACTCTTCCACCCCTCACCCCGCCTCACCATGTCTATTATTTCCCTGTGCCTTGTGCTGAATGATCCTATTTGTTCCTGAGACTCAGTGACCTATGCAGGAAATTGGATAATGCTTCTCATTTAATATTTTAACACTTGATAAGGAAATTTAGTGTTAATAGTGGGAGAGGGAGTGACTCCCTAGAACCTATGAAGTTCAGCCTCTTGATTTGTTCAGACGAAGGGCTATTTACTGTATTGAGGACTTCAGAACATGAACAACCAGAACCACACTTTCCCCCACGCTTTTGAGAGTACGTCGAGGCTTTGAAAGAAAGCGGCGGGTGCAGGAGTTTCCATTACACTAATCTCTTCTTCCACACTGATAAGACAGACAGTGAAAAAGTACAAGACACTGACTGTGCCTGGTCGTTAAGGCAGAGCAGTAGACTCTGCCGGGTCGAAGGATCGATCATGTGGAGTTCAACAGCCTGCCTTGCAGACGTAAACCTCTGCGGAGTAAAGCGCCACCACAAGGAGATGGCTGTGCCCTGTCTGTGCCCCTTGGGCCATTATTAGAAAACTCTCATTTGTAGCTAAGCAAAGTTTTCCTATTTGTGCTTCTATCCATTTTTCTCGGTGCCTCTGTTTAAGTTAAGAGAGAAGCAGTATATTTTTTTTGCCTTATTTTTTCCCCAGATCTCACAGACTGATACATCTGTAAAACAAAAACCTCCCACACTTAAATATGATGGCAACACCAAATGTCCATACAAAGTTCCAAGCCGTTTCTGTCTTTAGCACAGTAACAATCACTGCACAAAGCTGTGCCATCTGCGAGAAGGTGCTCAGAGGGGGTCCAGCCCAGCTCACTTCTCCGGGAAGTCTCTCCCGAGACACGGGCTTGGTGGAAATGGTTTATTCTGGAAGTGAAATCATCAAGTGTTGGGAAGAGAACACAAAAGGGACAGAGCAGGGAAGGAATGCGGTTTCAAGCTAGTCACTCCGGTCAGCCATTGGTGGAGCCTAGTACCGCCAGGAAACTCGGAGACGACGGTGTCAGATTGTAACCCACAGCTGCCTCCACAGAGGAGAGAACAAAATGGTTTTTCGTCTACCAAATCCTGGCTCATCATTGAGCGAGAAAGGCTTCCAGAGCCTTAACTTTCCAGGACTTCTGAACATCCCTCTGTATTCACGGTACAAGCCGTGGTCAGGAGATACAGCCAAAGGGCAAGCTCTTCCAGGTTCCACTCACATATTCAAACTGTAGAGGCGAGCGGTTTCCACGGGGATTGGCCTAACACCCCAGATTTCATCTTCCAGTAAAGAACGGTGCGGAGGTGGGAATGAGATCCAAGGAGGGCCAGTGTTCTGACTCTTCCGTGATGCCTGAAGACAGAAATTGAGTACACCAACTGCCCACCATACAGAGGAGTGCACACTACATTTTGAGGGTGGGGATGTTTGTCTTGACGCCCTGATCTTGGCTATGCAAACTAGGACACCCTGGTGGAGAAAAGCTGGACAACATATTTGGAAATACAAAATGTACAGTAAGTTTTGACCCCAGAGACCATTTCCCAAGAATTTATCACACAGATATTCTTGCAAGTTTGGAGAGGAAAACGCCCTTTGCTGCTTCAATGAATGGAACCACTGTAAAATGCAGAACGGGGGCAGCAATCCAAACTTTTTCTGTGGGTTTAGCTAAGCAAAGTGCAGTGATTTTTACCAAATAGGACTCAAAGTAACTATTTGAGACAAACGAGAGGCCTTTTAAATAATATTTTTTCACTGAATGGATCTTTATATATATATATATATATGAACTTTTATATATATATAAATATATATCTTCATATATATGAACCTTTATATATATATCTTCATATATATATATATATGAACCTTTATATATATTATATATAAACCATTCAGTGGGTTGGTATCATTCCAAGGGCTGGAGTCCTGAGTAGATAAAAATAAGAAAACAAGCTAAGTGCCAGCTTTACCCTCCTCTGCTTCCAGACTCAAACACACGGGATGAGCTCTGGCTCCCATGTCTTCCCCACTGTGACCCAAATAAAGCCATTCTTTCCTTAAGTTGCCTTCACCAGTATTCTGTAACAGGAGCAAGACAAAGAACTAATACATAAATCTTTATTTAAAGTAACAGTGAGGTATGGTGTTGTTTGCACGCACCTTCCTTCCTTCTTTCCTTCCTTCCTTCTTTCTTTTTTGTTTTGTTCTGTTGTGCTTTGTTTTGCTGTTGTTGTTGTTTTTCCTTTTGTTGAAAATAAATTCTTTTCTCACACAATACAACCCCTCCCTCTTTTCCTACCAGTTACCTCCCGCCCTTCCAGATGCACTTCCTGTTTCTCATTAGAAAAGAACAGGCTTCCACCAGGTGGTGGTGACACACTCCCAGCACTTGGGAGGCAAAGGCAGGCGGATCTCTCTAAGTTCAAGGCCAGCCTGGTCTACAAGAGCTAGTTCCAGAACAGACTCCAAAGCAACAAGGCAACACAGAGGAGAAACCCTGTCTCAAATAAAAGAAAGAAAGAAAGAAAGAGAGAGAGAGAGAGAGAGAGAGAGAGAGAGAGAAAGAAAGAAAGAAAGAAAGAAAGAAAGAAAGGAAAGAAAAGAACAGGCTTCCAAGAGACAACAACCAACCGTGTGGGGTGGGGGGGACCATAATAAGATGAAACAAATTTGAAGGTGGACATGGCAACCCAACAGGAGAAAAAGAGTCCCAAGAGCAGGCACAAGAGTCAGAGACTCACTTGTTCTCACAGTCAGGAGTCCCATAAAATATCAGCAGTCAGCAGTAGGCCCTGGGCTGCTGCTTCAGTTCTGTGAGCTCACACACACCTTGCTAGCTGACTCAGAGGGCCTTGTTCTCCTGGTGTCCTCCATCCCCTCTGGCTCTTCCTGCTTCCTCTTCCATGGAATTCCCTAGCTCTGAGGAGAGTAATTTAATGCAGACTTCCATTTAGAGCTGAATGCTCAAAGGTCTCTCTGTGTGTAATGTTCGTATCTGCTGCAGGAGGAAGCCTCTCTGGTGAAGCCTGGATAAGGCACTGATCTATGAACGCAGCAGAATATCATTAGGAGTGCACATACTAATACCAGTAGTGTTTTCTTTTACCCTAGGTCTCCGGGCTATCAAATCGCCACGCCCACTCCCAGCTTCCAGCCTCTGACCCCAATTCTCACTCTCTTCCTCTTCCGCTCTCACGGGAGCAGCAGCTGCTTCTCTTCCCTCTCCCCCCTTCCCTCTATCTCTCTGTCTCTCTCTATCTCTTTATCTTCTCTCTTCTTTTCCCTCCATCACCCATCTAATAAATGTTTAACTCTGCATGCATGGCGTGCCTATCCGGCTCTCTTTTGTCCATCCATACCGCCGCACAGTCCATACTGCCGCACAGCCCATATGGGGACCCGGAGACTAGCCACGTGGCCGCCCGCCCGCCACAGAGATCGCGTGGTCTGGGGACCTGCAGCAAGCTGCAGCAAGCTGCTGGGGCCCCTCTTCTTTTAAAAAAAAAAAAAAACACAACACTTGGTAAACATATCAAGTGTGGGTTCCTTCTTGTGGAGTAGGCCTTAAGTTAAATCAGATACTGGTTGGCCCCTCCCACGAGTTCTGTGCCACCATTGCCCTAGAATATTTGGCAGACAGACAGACTGTAGGCCAAAGGCTGTGTGGCTTGGTTGGTTTCCACAGCTCTCTTTCAGTAGCCTCCAGAGTACCTTCCCTCACCAAGAGACTACAACATCAGGCTGACCGCTTCCCCTAAGCACCAGCTCAACTCAGTTTTCAATGAGCTGTATAGGTGTGTCCTCCACAATGGAGTCCCTGCTGTCAGTTTGTGGAGAACAACCCATTCATTGTCTTAGCCACAGCTGAATTGTTTGCGGATGCTCATGGGACTCCCCTCCCAAGACCAAAAGCTCAATTAAATGCAACCAGTCCCGCTACTGGAGACCTCCCATGGTGACAGGAAATGGCCAGTTCTGACTCCCATTACTAGGAGTCCTCATTAGAATCACCTTCATAGATTCCAGGAAGTTTCCACTGTTCTGAGTTTACACGCGCACACACACACACCTCAAATGCTCCTCCAATGCCAGCTATTCAAGACAAATGAGAGGCCCTTTTATTTTAAGCATATTTATTTGGAAATGAATCCCAAAAGTATACATTGAGTTTAAAAAGATATGCAATGGTCTATAGTATGGCTCCTTTTGTATTGTGTATTTTCTTTCCATTATTTTGTATTTTTCTTTGTTTTTGAGATAGTGTCCAACTATGTCGCCTGTGGCAGTCTTACAATTTGCTTTTAGTTGCCAAAAGAAATCTGCAAGAATTGAAAAGATTCATATCTAAACATGGTAGGGAAGTGAGAACTGGAACAGGAAACAGTATGCTCTTTCTTTTTTTGTTTTTAGCTTCATAATTATATGATTGTTACACAGCTCACTGGTTGTTAAAGAATTTAATTTAAAGTCTGGAGGTGGTGGCGCACGCCTTTAATCCCAGCACTTGGGACAGAGAAACCCTGTCTCAAAACAAAACAAAAGAGAACTTAGTTCCAAAGGTAACCATTTGCATCTCCCATCTAGAGAACTTCATTCCAAAGGTAACCGTTTGCATCTCCCATCTAGCTTTCTTCCCAACCACACTGAACCTGATTGATCTTCCTTCTGTAAAATCATCTCCAAACCTTTCATCAGAATGCTCCCCTTCTTCAGGTCTCCCACAAACAATTCAGGTTCATTTAAAATACAGTTCTGGGGTTAGCAATGTGACTCAATAGCTAAAGATGCCTGTCACCAACCCTGATCTCCTGAGTAGAATCTCTGGGACCCAACACAGCAGGAGAGAGCTGACTCCCGTGGGAGGTCCTCTCACCTCCACACACCTTAGCTGTTCTGTGTGCACACAAACACACACTTTAAGTAAAGAAATAGTTTAAAGCGAAAACAGCAAATAAAATTTAGTTCACTGAACTAAGCCTTGAACTCGGGATGAGATGTAGCCACATGAGTCATGGCTCCCTGACACTGGATGGTGCCTCACCTTACAGAGCCTAAACTTTCACTAGTTTTCTCATTTCACTTTGGTTCTGTGTTACATAGCCATGATAGTCACAGGCTGTCAAGAGCACATCAAGTAACAAACCTAATTTCTTTTCGTATTGAAATGTTAAGTCCATTTTCTTGACAATTGTCCCATCAGCCCACCTCAGCCTCCCTCTGCCACCAATACCACCCACCTATATGAATCATCATTAATATTTTCCAACTTAAATTCAAATCACAAATGAATAAGAATTCTCTTATCTTTACAATAACTCAACAAATCTAGAGGGCCCTAAAATATAGTTAATTGTAAAAAATTCACCCTATGCATATTGAACCTTAACTCATGGGAATCAATAAAATATCCTAGAGCCCATCCCGGAAACTTGTATTATTAATTCAATATTCCAAAATATTTGTTTTCTAACCATTTCCTAACTATTACACTCATGTCTTTATTTTTAATGTCAATAACAAATGTAGATATGTTTTTATCCATAATCTACAACTTCAATTGTGATATTCCATAGCCTGGAAGAAGCCACAGACTGTCCATCTTAAGAGCTCATCCTATTGATATGGACATTGAAACCTGGGGGTGGAGTGATTCCCTCCAGGTCTCACGGCTATGTAGTAACAAGCAGAATTAGGCTGCAGTTGGCTTGATTTCCCCAGATTTTTCTGGTCCTCTGGGAAGTACCTGATTCCATGGAAAACAAATTGGTTGTAGATCAAAATCAGAAGGGTCCGAAGGACAGATGGATCAGAAGCAGACAAATCCAGCCATGGAGAGGGCGCTTTTCAGATGGTACCTGGGGCTTCCCTTCAAACAAGTGGAGAGACTACAGGACATCACCCAGCGGTGTGTCTAAGTTGTAGTCACTGAGATGTTAATGAGGAATGACATTTTTAACTTCTTTTACATCCTCTAATTAAAATAACATTTAAATTCCTAGTAGACGTTTTAAGGCTAGTCAACATAAAAACATCCATTATTTCATCCCTGTTGGAATTTTTCTTCCATATAAAGAACACGTTCTCAAAACTGTAATAAAATAGCTTTTTATAGAGAAACTGGTTAAATTTAGCAGGCAGGCATCAGGAACACTCATAGAAGGTGACCTGCTCAGATGTGACTTCAAGAGAATCTGCTACAAGGGAATATGACTGATTGACAACCTCCAACTGCCACACTTAGGAATGACCTAGATCACTCATGATCTGCGCTGTCCCTGGGCTGCTTGTGACAGACAGCAGCAGTGAAGGCAGCGGTGCTGGAATCAAGCCACCCTTGATTCCACTTTTGTCTCCTGTGACCTCCCGTGAGCTGCTGGGCTTGTGTGTTTCCAGACGCCCAGTCAAGAGTTTTGCACAGTTGCTGCTGTGAGGCGAAACTCTTCCTGCTCAATTTCCCTCCTCTCTCATTTGGTGTGGGCTTGGGACCTTCATTGTGATTATACGGCTCCTGCTCATCCTTCAGAGAATTTGTTCCAATAAGTCTTTTACATTTGAGCCAAGAGATATACCTCTGTAGTAGAGTGTATGCTTAGCATGGGCAAGGCACTGAATTCAACCCTCAAAAGATAAAACAAACAAAAGCCTTCTTATCTGATCTTACTGCTGTAAAAGGAGATTGCTCCTTTAGCTTCCCAGGAGCCCAGACCCAAATAATCACACAGAAGCCATATTAATTACAACACTGCTTGGCCAATGACTCAGGTGTATTTCTAGCTAGCTCTTACATCTTGAATCAACCCATTTGTATTGTAAGTCTCGAGGCTGTGACTTAATGGTAAAGGTTCTGGGTGTCTGTCTCCTTTGGCAGCTACATGGCATCTCCCTGACTGCTCTCTACTCTCTACTCTCTCTCTATATATATATATCTTCCAGCCTGGCTATATTCTGCCCTGCAATAGACCAAAGCCGCTTCTTTATTAACCAATGGTAATAAAGCATATTCATAGCATACAGAGGGGAATCCCACATCATACTGCTTGCTTATTTGATTTTAGAAGATGTGGTGGTTTGAATAAGAATGGCCCCTATAGGCTCCCATATCTGAATGCTTCCTCATCAGGGAGTGATGCTACTTGAGAAGGATTAGGAGGTATGGCTTTGTTAGAGGAGGTATGTCACTGGGGGTGGACTTTGAGTTTCTAAAGCACAAGCCAGGCCCGGTGTCTGTCCCTGACTGCTGCCTGACAATCCAGATGTAGAACACTCAGCTCCTTCTCCAGCACCATGTCTACCTGCCAACCGCCATGCTCCCCACTATGCTAATGATGAACTAAACCTCTGAAGCTATAAGCAAGCCCCAGTTAAGCGCTTTCTTTTATAAGAGTTGCCATGGCGTCTCTTCACAGCAACAAAACACTGACTACCACAGAAGTCCTGACAAAGCAGCCATTGATCACAGAGAACTAATGTGTCATGGTAGCCATAGTGCTTGCTATATGTTCACCTAAGTATAACGCTCTGCAGTCAGACTCAGGTTTGCCTCAGGATAGGACATAAATAATGAAGAGCCACATAGCACAGTGTGTCAGGGAAGAGCGTCCCTCCCCGGCTCTGAAGCTCTGCTCACAGAAAAGACGACAAAAGGCCCTCCTCATGACCTGGAGATATTTAGTGCCCTTACATTTATTCAAAAATAAAACATGCGAGTGTTTCTCTGTTATGAAGTTGACATCTTAGAGAGGGGTAAAATGTGGCACAGAACTAAAGAAGGGATAATGTTTGGATAATTGAAGCTGAAATCAGCTGCCTCTGAAATGCAGATTTCTGTAACTTCCACTCTGAACCTCTGGCCGGGAGGAGGGAACATTTGGGGAAGGCAGTATCGCAGATACTGGACATGCATTGCTAAGTTTTAGTAAGATCCGAAGGTCTCCAAAGTCACCTTCTGTGGCTCTCACAAAGCGCTCTGAGCCTTAGGGCCATGCAAAGAACTAACAGAAGCCAACACTTAGCAGAATCCTGTAGCCAGACAACCTGAATAAAGACCCCTCACCATTTTCTGGTCTCCAATAACTTCTGTGTTTGCTTTGGTAAAAGGGTCAGAGAACTCACTTACAAAGTTACTTAAATGCTGGATTAGCTATGTAGGTGGTAGCTGAAGGGGCCAGCATGCTGCGGGCTCTCCCTTCTGGACCCCGGATTGGGCACAGACCACACCCAAACATCAGTTCCTAAGCACAAATCAACACAAAGAGATCCTTTATTAAGCCAGGCAAAGAGACTGGTGGCTGGATCTGAATCAAAAATAAACAGCAGGAAATAGCTTTTGCAGGTGTTAATTTAAAAATTAAAAATTAGGGAACGTCTGTGTTAGAATGAGCCAGCATGAGTTAGTGAGTTCTGCTTGGGTATTTTAATTAGGGTAGTCAAAATCATGAATTTTGATTGATGTATCTTGATGTTTTGATAGTTGAACAATGGTGATCAGTCTCACAAATGAGTCGGTGATCATATAAAAGAAGAGACCTTAGTAGCTAGCTTTATGGATGCACTCTAACAGTTTAGCAAGGAGGAGAAAAGTAAAAGGCAGAACCTGTTGGCACCCTGTTTGCCACACTCAGGCCTGCTAGAGCTTTCCCATAGCCCCATGAAGAAATGGTCCCGATACCGAGAATTAAAGACACACCCTTTCCTTATAGCCAGTTGTCACTAGATTACATGCAAAGACAGAAGAAAAAGGATTGGCAAATGTCCAGAAATTAGTATAAAAATGTGTAAATAGTGCAAAATCAAAGGTATACTTAAAGAAATAGCCCAACAGATGCTATCATGTATAATAAGAAAAACGGAGAGTGGAGGAGATGGTTATGTCTAAGTGAAGAGCACACATGAAATGCTTGAGACCCAGGGTTAGATAAACAACGTCGAAGCATTGAAATGGAAAAGAAAAGGACTAAAATAACAATCTTTTAAGATTTGGGAGAAATTAATACAGAAAACCAGCGACAAAGGGACTCCAATGAAATGTGAAAGCTAAGGTTACATTTTAAGTTTTCATTACTGCACCCAAGAGATCCAGAAAACAAAATCCGCCTCTACAGACACTTCCGGAGATGCCGGAGGCTACTGTCTATGGGAGATAACAAGCCGCAAGTTTTCCGTGCCCTGAACAAATTTGTTTGATGTGCTTGATCACGTGTAGGTGGGGGGTACATGGGCAAGAAATGTGTCAGGACGTGTGCTTGCCCCTGACTGGGCCTGGTGTGAAATATGTAGCCATGTGGGTTTACCTTTATAAGCCTCTGCAAAATGTGACGTGCCACCATTTTCTGGGAACCCCAGAACTGGCCATTATCCCGGTCAAGATTTAATTAAAACTTGCTTCAAATTTGGCTCAAAATTGTGCTAATCATCTTATTCTCATCCAGTGGGATAACAGTAAGTATAATTATGGAACCATGAGGCATTTAAAGGTGCAACCTTCCACCCAAAAAGAAGATAATGAAAACATCAATGCAAGTGTGTTTCCTTGACGAGGTTTGAATACGCATATCAAGAAGTGAGTCAAACTGGTCAGTACCACGCAGAGTTTAGAAAAGATTGACTGTAAGGAAAATAATCCATGAACACACAGGAGCATGGAAATCCCCCTGGCATCTCCCAGGCAGTTCCAGTTTGGGGCAGGAAACTGAGCAACATTTTAAAGGCACATTTAACCTTTCTTAAGTTGTAAGAAAATATGTTCTCAGGGTTTCATATTGGTCAATCTAATCTTCAGACGCAAAGGCCACAGGGACGCTCAGGATGCGGTCCAGTGAGTCACGCCTGAAGCAGCTACTGGAAGGCAATCCAGAAAAAAAGCTTCAGGTGGAGGCTGGAATGAGAACAGCAAACACCTTCAATCAGGGAGCAAGAGACGGGCTGAGGAAGTAGACCGAAAATTCCCAAAGCCCTGACTTTGTGTGGCTCTGGCAAAGGGCAGAGGGAAGGAGAAAGGGGAGGAGGTAGGCCCAGGGCGGGGTAGTGAAGCCCTCCAGCCTCCCTTTGAGACACTCAATGAAAGGAAGTCAGCTTGTCCTGGGGCTCAGTGGGAGGCGGGCGGTTTTTCTGTGTGTTCCTCTGGCCTAACAGTATGCCATTCTACCTCTGCTGAATAAACAGGCGGCTGATTTTTTTTAAATGTGACCTAAGTAAGGATAGCTTTGGCACTGACAAACCAGCCATAGTTGGCAAGTATTTAACAGTTCAAAGATAAAGGTGAAAGCAATTCAGTCAAACTGAGGGACGGAGCAAGAAAATGAGGAAGTGACTTGGCTGGTGTTTGTTTTGTTCCCGAGACAAGGTTTTTCTGTGTGGCCCTGCCTGTCCTGGAACTCACTCTGTAGAAGTCACTATTTTAATTGCTGGTCATATCTGATCTTTGAATTTGGAAAGACTTTTACATTTTTTCTGATCTCATTACCTGTAAAGTTAAGACTTGAGCAAGCGTCTCAATCACCTTTAGGTGACTTCCACTAGGAAGTCCTAGTGGCGGGCATAGGGCATGGACCTGGTTAACAGACAAGCCACGAAAGAGCACCCTGACCAATCGCAGCAACCTTCTTGAGTGTCTATATTGGAAAAGGGCAGATTAGATTACCTCCAAGATGTCTCCTAAGCCCCCCAATTGTATGAAAAGTAGATGTCATGCCCCAGATGCTAGCTTCAGCCTCAGGAAATCATTCTTGCTGCGCTCTGGACTCACCACTAGGCTATGAAAACGTAAGTAGGCCTGTGGTTTCTGCTCTCTTTCCCCTGGATCTGAATCCACATCTGTATGAAGGAACCTCTTAATGATGGAGAAGAGGCAGGTGAAGTTATTCTCACATTGAACTGCAGTGTCTTGGAAGACAGCAAGCGAAGTCACCGCTTGGATGCTCCTTCCCTGCAGGTTAGGGGACCAGACTGTTTATGACTCAGACAGAAGCTGATACCCAGTGGCAGAGTAGGGTCCAAGCCCAAGAGATTAGATAAGTGTGGATGGCAACTCTGATAAATGACGGAGATCTTAAAGTATTACACTCAGTGTCATAGTCCGTGGAGGGACAGAAAGGGCCACAGTCTCAGTCCTTGTGCTCACGATTTCTTTAGCTCTTCAGGATGGGTTTTGGTTCCATATAAATTTAGAAGGCTTTTTTTTTCTATTTTTATGAAAGACAAACACAGATATCTTGCTAAAGCATGCACCGAATGATCAGGATCTCTGGAACAGAACAGAGACTTGAGCAGTCTTAATTCTTCTAATCCATAGATATGGAGAGTGTGTGTGTAGTATAATAAAATCTTAATTGAATCTTTAGGGATATATATATATACCCACATACACACACACACACACACACATGATCACATCATCCTGCTCACAGAGATAGATGGATTCCTGCTTCCCGGTGTGAATAATCCTTATTTGCTTTTAAACCTATTTACTTATTGTAGTTGTGTGAGTGACTATGTCTGATTGGGAGGTAGTCCAAGGTAGTTCACGTGCTTTGTGGAGTGAGTTCTCTGCTCCCGTCGCTGGGTGGGTTCTGCTGATCAAGCCCACATCCTGGCGTTTACCAGTTGGCTCAAGGATCCCGTCCTCTTCTTCGTCCCGCATCTCCGTACTAGGGTAGCACATGGAAGTGACGCAAGCGTGCTCTTGTCTTTTATAACGTGCATATCTAACTTTTAACTTTTAAAGAGATAACCAGTGTCTCTCTCCTCAGCTGTACCATGATCCCACCACCATCCCCTTCCTACCTGGTTCTGTGTGACATACCTGCGTTCTCGCCTCTACCGTGGCTCAGCCACAAACCTGCTCTTCCCCACCCAGGTCTGTGCTGGGACTCTATAGCCTGCATTTCCCAGACTCCCTTGCCCTCTGGCTTCCTGTTTTACCCTGTTGCTAAGGGTGCTAAGAAGTGAAAGCTGAAGTTAGAGAATTCCTTCCACTTTTCTACTTCTGGTCAGCATCCCGCATCCGCATCGTCGTTTAAGCCTCTGCTCTTTAAAGAACACTTAGCATCGGTCCAGCTGCTTCCTTTAGACAAGCAGCAGCTCCCGTTACACTGAGAAGTTTAAGTCCCAACCTCCTGCAACTGAAAACAATTAGGAAGAATTAAAAAGTAGGGAAGAAACCCTGGCTCAAATAAATAAATAAATAAATAAATAAATAATAAGGCAAGCCAAATGTGGTGTTCTGCTGCCACCTCGTGGACATTTTCAAAAACTACAACAGCAGTGGCCCAAGCTTTAAGGTTAGTATTACCCATGCAAAGGAGGAAAAAACATACAGAGGAATACTAGTATTTTAGAAGTTAAAAAAAAATACAAGATGGTTAAATAAGTAAAACAAATAACAGTGTAGGCTTATAGACTATAGACTTCATTATGTATTCTTCCTGCAACACAGCACTAGTTATCCTTGAAACATCTGATTTTATCCAATTCAATTTACTTCCATTTCCCCCACATTTAAGGGCTTGAGAGGGTTTTCTCTTATATATGTCAGGAGTCCTCATCCTTTGGTCAGGGTGTTCTCCAGTTCCTGTGTCTTTCCTTTGTCTTCCAGGTTGCTATCTCTCTATGTTGAATGTTTGAGTTGTTGTGGAGACAAAGGCGGCTGAGGTGGAGACAGTTCACAACCCCCTGAGATTCCAGCTCCAGGGATCTGATGCCCTCTTCTAGATTCCAGTGCCAAACACTCACACACATTCATACCCATCAAAGAAAGAAAGAACAAAGGCCAACCAAGCTATTACAGGCTATCCTAATAAACCATCTATGCTTTAATCTGATCATAAGATCAGCCGATTTAATCAGAGACCATTCATGAGTTTCGCCAATGATTCTAAATTCTCTCTTCCTAAAAGAATTGTTTTTAAATAACCTGCCACTACTTATAATATTTGTGCCAGATGTCTCGTTGGCAGAATTTAAATCCTTTCATGTTTTGTAGTTAAATTGCTATAGAAATGAACTGAATATACCTTGCATTTGAGACCAGGTCAAGTCTGCCCTTGCATTTGACTTTCTAAAGACAAGGAGCAAATTACTTCCACTGAACTGGTGTCTGCACAGTCATTGTAGAGTGGGGATTGAGAGTGTAAAAATCTTCGATAGTTAAACGTTTCCAGAGCCAGGAAGACATTCAGCCAGTGCGGGTGTCTGCCATTAACTTCACGGCTTGAGTCCTATATCTGAGGAAGCCCTGTAGAAGGAGAGAACTGGTTCCCACAGCATCCCCTAACACACACACACACACACACACACACACACACGTAAATGCACATAAAAACTTTTAAATTATGCAAGAACTATAAAGCATTAGAAGGATACAAGAAATTGAAGTATTGTGCCTGCATGGAGTTCAATTTTGTTGTTTTGTGTGGGATTTTCTTGTTGGTTTGCTTTGAGAGAGTCTTGCTGTGCAGGCCTAGTTTGGACGGAAGCTCTATATAAACCGAACTGGCCTGGAACTTGTGCTGTTCCTTTGACACCCCCTTGGAGTGCTGGGATCACAGGCACACACCTCCAAGCCACCACATGACAGGCCAAAGCTCAGTGTTTTAGTCACAATAGTCTATTTACGTTAGGATTTTAACTAAAGCTAATGTACAGCAGCCCTTTGGGTTCTCCCATGCTCCCGTAATCCTCCCTAGTCCCACAGCTTTGCTTATTGCTTAAACTGGAATTGGTCAATGGCAACTTTAAGAAAGCCCCGGATCAATTCTGTCCCCACCCCCTCCTCTCTTCTCTCTCTCTCTCTCTCTCTCTCTCTCTCTCTCTCTCTCTCTCTCTCTCCTAGCAGTCATTCAAGGAAGTGCAGCAAAGAAACTGCCCAAATGTCCACCCCACCCCACCCCACCCCACCCCTGCTCACTTGCTCTTTCACCTGCTTTTTTTTTTTCCTTACACAGCACACCTCAAAACTATCTCCCTCAAGGCAGACATAGCAACGGGAACAGCCTGTCTCGGAGCTGTCCGGCCATCCAGAGATCCTCAGATAGTGCTCCTGTTCACTATCAAGCCTGCACACTGTCTAGGAAAGAGTATAGCAGAGGCCAACAAGCATCTGAACCGGCCTTGAAGAGCTCATAACTAGTGCCCGGTAACTTAGAAGGGATGGCCAGTGCTTTGGTTGTGCCCATGCAATAAAATCTGAATAAACCATAAAACTCAGCGTTCAGACAGCCACACAGTTGAGCACGTAAGGGTTTCCAGAGGGCAGGAAGCTTGGTGCCCTTCCCCCACACTGTGTCCTTTGTAAGATTCTTTGTACTAAAGTGTTAACCTGTCCTGTGAGCCATTCCAGCATATTAATTCAAGCAGAGGAAGGAGGTGGCCGGGACCTTGATGTGTAGCCTGTTGGCCTGGAAACACAGGCTACACAAGCTGGGCCGTGTTCTGAAAGACCCCAACGGATTTGTCATAACGAACTGGATGAGTTGGGTCATGAAAAACTACAAAGCATAATAAACCGGTTTTGACCGTTGCACTCCAGCAGATTCTTCCTCCCCGCTCCCCCCTCCCAGCCCCGCCCCACAGGGCAGGAAGGCTAGCAATTATCAGATCTGGTCACAGTCTTCTAAACAGATGATTATCAGAACCGGTCATAGTGAATGATTACCAGACTGTAAACTGAGTCACGATGGAACAGGCAAGATGTCACGTATTCGAGGTTTTTCTGGGACTAGGCTGAACTATGCTAATTTCGTTCCGGGTTGAACTCCAGTTTAAATGTCTAGACCAATCCCAATTGTACCCATACCTCATATTATAATTCATGTAAAACTTGTGATTTTGTCTATAAAAGCTTGCCTGCTCAGGGTGCTTAGCTATCCCAAAGCTGGGCACCTGCTTGCGCAACCATGAAAATAAACCTCATGCTTTTGCATCTGACGGCCTGGTTATTGAGCCTGGGGCTCCTCAGCGACAAGACCACTTTGAGAGTCTTTCAGTTCCTGTTGTGAGGGAGGTAGTCTCGGGCCTGGGTCCTCACCTGTGCGTCTGGTTAGCTCAGGGCAGATAAGGCCAGAATTAAGTGGAGTTACACAATACCTAGCATTTCACGGCTGTGGTCACAACTGGTGGGAGGGAAAAATCAGTACACGGGAGTGTTGGTGGCCACGGTGTGGGAGAAGGAAAGACTAGGAGATGCTTCACAGTTCTTGAAAGCCCCCAAGCCCCTCCTCTGGTAAGTGACCACACAGGCACTGTGGTTAGCAGCCGCTAACCATTCCCACCTCCATGTAGGACCCAACCGGGACAAACTCAATAGAGGCCTGAGTCTCAGTAGTTTACTCTGAGGCAATACCTGGTTTCCATAAAGACCACAAACTGAGACTACCCAGGCACCACCCAGGAACAGACCATCCAAAGGAAATTCCTAACATTCCAACCTTTGTAGATTGGGTCACCTGCCAGCACAATCACCAAGACACCCCTAGACAAATGTCAGCCAATCAGGGGTCCTGAACCTCAGAAATCCCTCACCCCCACCTTTGATACTATAACAACCCAACTCTAACTGAGCCTAGGTCTCTCTGAACACTCCAATACATTGGACGCACAGGGAGACCAAGTTTGCGAACTTGTGTAAGAATAAAGGCTCTTTGCATTTACACACAGGGCTCAGTCTCCTAGTTGGTTTTGGGGGACTCCGTGATCTGGGCATAACACTCCACACCTTTCCCAAGTGTTGCGGATTCATGAGCATTGGTGAAGCGATTAGAATGTGAGCTCAGCTAATCAAAGTCCCAAAGGCTGTGCTCTGAGTGACACCACACACCCGGTTCGGAGCACCTAGCAGAGCATATGATGCTAAAATACATTTAATGATGAATGGTGAAAATTTCTTTTGGGCAATCCCTACAAGCTGGCCAGCAGGGGAGAGACCTATCTTAGGCTAGACCACCACTATTGCTACCCACTGACTGGATTCTGTTCCTCTAAGACCCACTTGGCCATCCAACCCTACCACCTCACCATCCTCCCTGTGGCCAGCCCTCAACTCCAGAAGACCCTCCAGGCACAGGCACAACCCACACCAGTTGGAAGACCAGACCCCATAGGCACAGATACAGTCCATACCAGTTGAAAAACTAGGTGCATTACTGGCCTCCCGCACTGAGCTGCCCCAACCTAGACCCTAAGCCCCAGGACACATCCCATGCCCTCCCCCACCCATCTCAGTACCAACAAGGCAGTTGGGCCCTGCCCCCAACTCAGGCAGATTCCACTGCTCTGGTGCAGTCCCAGGAGGCAGGCAGCAGGTGAGAGACCTGTCTGCAGGCTGGACCACCATGACTGCCACCCTGAAAACCCACTCCGCTTCCCAAATCCACCCACCTCATCATTCTTTTTGTGGTCAGCCCTTCCCCACAACTCCAGCAGAAGACATAGGCACAGGTACAGTCCACACCAGTCAGAAGAAAAGGAAGATATGCGGATCTAGGCTCTCAAACCCCACAAACCTCAGCTGAGACACCCTATTGGACCTGAAGACCTGCCAATCATCAGAACCCTTGCCCATTCAGGCCAGGAAACAGATAAAAAAAAAAAGGAACAAAATACACATCCAACAAAGACAACAGAAGAATCAACACCCAGACCTATAATCATCCCAAATCCAGATGTGTAAATGCCAGTGTAAGAACACAATAACAGAAAGGGCAGTGCGGCACCGCCAGAGCCCAGTGTTCCTATGGCAGTAAGACTTGAACATTCAAACACAGTGGAAGCACAAGAAAATGACCTCAAAAACAATTTTATGAAGATGATAGAGTCCCTCAAAGAGGAAATGAAAAATTCCCTTTAAAAACTTGCATTGGAAGAAATCAATAAATTCCATAAAATAAGCCAAGAAAAAAAAAACAATCAAACAGGTGACTTGAAAATTGAAGTAGAAGCAGTAAAGAAAACACAAACTGAGGAAATTCTGGAAATAGAAATCTGGGTAAGTGAATAGGAACACAGATGTAAGCATAATCAACAGAATACAAGAGATGGAAGAGAGAATCTCAGGCAATGAAGATAATATAGAAGAAATAGATTTATCAGTCAAAGAAAATGTTAAATTAAACAAAATTCCTAAGAGGTATGGAATAAGGAGAAAATTTCCAGTTCAAAGGCACAGAAAATATAATTTAAAAAATCATAGAAGAAAACTTTCCCAAACTAAAGAAGGACATGTCTATAAAGGTACAAGAAGCTTACAGAACACCAACTAGACTGGACCAAAACAAAAAACTTGCCACATAATAATCAAAACACTAAATATACAGAAAAAAATAAAGAATGTTAAAAGCTTCAAAGGAAAAAGGCCAAGTAACATATAAAGGCAGAACTATCAGAATTAAATCTGGCTTCTTAATAAAGACTCTAAAAGCCTAAAGGGCCTGGACAGATGTTTTGCAGACACTGAGAGGCCACGGATGCCAGTCGAGACTACTCTACCCAGCAAAACTATCAATCACCATAGACAGAGAAAACAAGATACTTCATGATAAAACCAGATTTAAACAATACCTATCCATGAATTTGGCCCTACAGGAAGTAGCAGAAGGAAAATTCCAACCCAAGGAAGTTAGTTGTATCCACAAAAACAGAGGCAATAGATAATCCCACATCAGCAAAACCCCAAAAAGGAAACACACACACACACACAACCACCACCACTACCAAAATCAAAAATGACAGAAATTAATACCACTGATCATTAATATCTCTTAATATCAGTGGTTCACTTCACCTATAAAAAGACACAGGCTAACAGAATGGACAGGAAAACAGGATCCATCCTTCTGCTGCATACAAGAAACACACTTCATCTTCAAAGACAGACATTACCTCAGAGCAAAGGCTTGGGAAAAAGTTTTCCAATCAAATTGACCTAAGAAGCAAGCTGGTGTAGCTATCCTAATACCTAACAAAATAGACTTCAAGCCAAAATAATCAAAAGAAATGGAGAAAGACATTTCATATTCAATCACAGGAAAAATCCATCTAGATGAAGTCTCAATTCCGAACATTTATGCCCCAAATACAAGGGTGCCCACATTTGTAAAAGAAACATTACTAACGCTTAAATCACACATCAAACCACACACATTAGAATGGGAGACTTCAACATCCCAGTCTCACCAATACACAGGTCTACCAGACAGAAACTTAACAGAGAAATAAGGGACCTAACAGATGTTATGACTCAAATGGACCTAACACATATCTATAGAACATTCCACCCAAACATAAAAGAATATACCTTCTTCTCAGCTCCTCATGGAACCTTCTCTAAAACTGACCACAAAACAAATCTCAACGGATACAAAATAATTGGAATAACCCCCTGTATTTTCTCAGATCACCATGTTAGAGTTCAACAACAACACAAACTACAGAAAGCCTACAACTAATGGAAGCTGAACGACTCTCAACTAAATTTATGATGGGTCAAGGAAAAAATAAAAAAGGAAATTAAAGACTTTTTAGAATTTAATGAAAATGAATGCACAACATACCCAAATGTATGGGACACAATGAAACCAGTTATAAGAGGAAAGTTCATAGCACTAAGTGCCTACCTAAAGAACATGGAGAAATCTCACACTAGTGACTTAATAACACATCCAAAAGCTCAAGAAGAAGAAGAAGAAGAAGAAGAAGAGGAGGAAGCAAACACACCCAGGAGGGTTAGATATGAAATAATTAAACTCAGTGTGGAAATTAATAAAATAGAAGCAAAAAGGGAACAATACAAAGAATCAATGAAACAAAGAGTTGGTTCTTTTTTTAATTTTTTTATTTTTCTCTGCTCCCCTCCCTGTCACACCCCTCCCTCCCTCAACCCTCCCCCAAGGTCCCCATGCTCCCAATTTATTCAGGAGATCTTGTCTTTTTATACTTTCTACTTCCCACGTAGATTATATCTATGTAAGTCTCTCTTAGTGTCCGTATTGTTGTCTCAATTCTCTGGAATTGTGGTTTGTAAGATGGTTTTCTTTGCCTTATGTTTAAAAACCACCTATGAGTGAATACATGTGATAATTGTCTTTCTGTGTCTGGGTTACTTCACTCAAAATAATGTTTTCTATTTTCCTGCAAAATTTAGGCTGTCGTTATTTTTTTCTGCTATGTAGTACTCCATTGTGTAAATGTACCACATTTTTTTTATCCATTCTTCGATCGAGGGGCATTTAGGTTGTTTCCAGTTTCTGGCTATGACAAATAAAGCTGCTATGAACATAGTTGAGCACATGTCCTTGTGGCACGATTGAGCATCTTTTGGGTA
>PVIU01021392.1:0-31715 GCA_004026605.1 Ondatra zibethicus
TTTTTTTTGGCACATGTGGGACCCTATTTAGGTAAAGTTTAGATTAGAATGTGGTTCCATTTCCAAAGTCAATCACTTGAAAAGCTTGCTATCAACAGAAAAACAAGCAATTCAATAAATAATAACTTCGAAAATGTTGTACTCAGTTTTGTTATGAGCACATCTGAGAAACTCAACAATTAATAATCTAGTGTGAAAGTGAAGTTCTAATCATGCAATCATAGCAGACAATATGTATTAAACTCCAGGTACACGACAAATGGTTCCATTATTGAACAATTTGGAAAATATGCTGTGCTCACAAAGAACCTAATATGAGGCATTTCATATTGCTGGTTTTGAAAAATGAAATAAAATCATCTTACTTGCTGATTGGGCCTCTAGAAATAAGATATTCATGGAGACTCAGTTTCCTCATCTGTGAAGTTGTAAAATAAGCACTCAGAATGAATGTTGAAATATGTTATCCCTAAACTGCCTTCCAGCGCATTTTATGATAGTGAGTAATATAATTTTATTCCAACTTAAATTTTTTCTCATCAATAAAACACTTAGCTGCTCATTTTACAAATATAACTTAAACACTGTGAGCCATTGCTGCCAAAAAAAAAACAATGTGAACTTAATTTGGTGAAAGCCTACAAAAGTATTCCAATTTGACATATTACTTTACATGTATTAGTAAAGAATCAAGCAATGTACAATTCCTGTTCTTTTATGATTGCAGTGTAAGAAACTGCTATTAGTGCTTTTCATGCTTATTACATTTCTTTCTCAAATTGCTGTTTAAATCAGTGACAAGAATAAAAAAAAATCCTTTTCCAAAATAAGGTTAACAAGGTTCTTTTGTGTTTTAGATAAGTAACAGTTACTATTCATTTCCCACATTAAGCATCAGGCAAATACCAGGACCCCAGTTTTTTAATTAGTGCTTAAGAAGAAATTCTTAAGACACCAACCTTTGCTACAACTTTACTAATGAAAAAAACTTCAGTTTAAAGCAACATAGACGAGATTTCAGAAAATATCTAAGTGACCTCTTACAAGATCCCAGTATTTTAAAGTATCAGATGAGCTTAGTGCTTGCAGATAAAGAATAAAGTAACAAACCGGATTTCAGTGCTTTGGAGGAAGAGCAATTACAGTAGGAAGAGACTATTTCTTTGTTAAATAGGCAAAATGTTGCCAGCGATGCACTGTGATCTAATTAATTTAATGAAGCTTACACGATATTAGATCTAGATCGTGAGTGTTCCTGAGGCTTTGGAGGCTGTCAGACTCCTGGCAACAACAGACACTTGAAGTTATTTGAGGGGCAGTGCCTCTTGGACAATCAGGGATGACCATGGGGCATGGGAGACATCTAGATGAATATGGGAAAGTGGCATGAGTTTCTACAACCAGAAGGGTTTTTCTTGAGTTTCATTAAACACTCTTCCTACTTTATTCATTTAATCTTCATACTACATTTTGATGATAATTAAGGAGAAAGTCAAAGGAGGAGGAGGAAGGGGAGAAGAGAAGAAAGAAGGGAAAGATGAGAAGTGAAAGGAGAGGAAAGAAGAAGAGAAAGAGGTGAAAGTGGTAGAGGAGAAAGGCAATAAGGAAGAGGAAGGAAGAACACAAGCCTCATGAGTTAAAGATAAGTATATGAAAAATAAAGAAAAGACCATGATAACATGAAAACAAAGGAGATCCAGCTGATTTTAATGGCCTGGACCTGTTGTCTAAGGTTTCCTTGTGCAAGGATTCTAGCCAGACTGAATGTGGCAAACATGGCTCTGGCAGGCATTGCCTTTCTCCCCCATTCCCTCTGCTGTACTAAAACCCACTAGATTTCATTCATAAAGCTAACCACCAAGGTCCATTCTCTTAAATGGCCACTTCCCCTGAGGCTAATTATCAAGGTCCAGCTCTCAAAGTATTGATGTCCAGCCATCAAAAGCCCCTCTTTGGTTGACCTACTTAACATGCCCAATCAAAATTAAACACCTCATCCTAACACCAAGTTTCCCTTTTTACCTTTATAAACTGCCATTTGCTCACGGGCCACCTCTGTCTCCTCTCTATCCAGAGGCAGTACTTTGTTCCTCATTGACAGATATCCTGTCCCATTTTTCTCCCTTGTTCATTTCTTCTTTTCCCTCACCCTCTATCTCCTGTCTTTGTCTCTTATTACCTGCCCTTTGTCTCTCTGGAGCAAATAAATGTCCTTTGTGCTGAGAACTTGGTCTTGGGGTATCCTGTGCTGAATACTACTGCTCCCTTCACTCCACAAGACAAGGTGTATTGCTAAGTAAATATGTCCATAATTCTTTTCTCCATCTTTGTACAGAAAAGGCTATCATACCCTGATTTTAAGCATGATTGTTATAATATCCCTGAGCAACCACTTCAGCCATTCCCGTGTTCCAGTGCCCCTGCATCTTATGTGCTGGTCTTTCCCTCCATTCACCAGTTTCCCTAACTAGCATCTCACAAGAATCTGCTGAACTCTTTTCTGTGTTTTATAATGAACAAGTTGCACTCACACTGGTAAGGGGTCATGGGAAATGAGGCTCTGAAATAGCTCATTCCTTCTGCATTCTGTTGTCTTTATTAATTATATCAGTGGTTTCCAGACTTGCAACTTTTATAGTCTAGTAAAATTGTGACAAAAAAAATGGGCATAAGAAGGGAACAGGAGATAAGTAACACAGAGCTATAAGGTCTTAGTAGGAAGAGAAAACACACACACACACACACACACACACACACACACACACACACACACACACAAAGGGTTTACTATAGTCAACCACCTACAGAGACACAGACAGGAGGAAATAGGCACAATGAGCATGAGCAGATGTGGCATGTTTAAGGAAGCTTTGTTAATCTCTCCCTTCCCTATGTGGTGTTAGCTTCTGGTAATGCTTTCCCTGCTAGACGGAAGCTGCTGGGATTAAAAAGGAGGATCTACTGGCTTCTCTGAAATCTGTGGCATTTCTGCCACTACTGAAGAAGAGGATTAGACCTATGCTCTTTTACTAAGAAGTCATTATCACATATATTTGGGCATGATTTTCTTTAAAACGACTCAGCATGAGATAAGGTCTAACTTAGTGTTCAGGAGAAGAGAGAAAGCAAGGCAATATTTGGGTTTCTCTTGAGACCTCTTTCAACCTTCTCCAGACAGGCTTACCATTCATGTCATTTTTTCCAAGAAAATAAAACAAATGTAATACTAAAATAAACCTTGTGCTAATACTATTAAAATGGAATAAATTACTTATGTTTGTTATAACTTAGCTTACAACTATATAACAGTATAATGTTGCATATTGAAATATATTTTAACATTACCATGAAGATATCTGCCCTACTTGACTTTAACTTCTATTTCATACAGTCTAGACTCATATGAAAAGCAAGTCTGTACTAAGAAACTACCTAGACCATGTTGGCCTGTGGACATGCCCTGGGGAAATATCTTGATTGTCAGTTGATAGAGTGACCAGTCCACTGTGAGCAACACCATACCAAGGCACGTGGTCCTGGGCTATATAAGAAAACTATCCTGAAGCTGGGCAGTGGTGGCGCACGCCTTTAATCCCAGCACTTGGGAGGCAGAGGCAGGCAGATCGCTGTGCGTTTGAGGCCAGCCTGGTCTACAAGAGCTAGTTCCAGGATAGACTCCAAAACCACAGAGAAATCCTGACTCGAAAAACAAAACAAAAAAGAAAACTATCCTGTAACTTGTTAGGAATCAAAACTCTCCTTGACCCCTGCTGCACTTTGCCTGTGAAATGATTTCCTTGGTAGTACTGTGTAGAACAGCAAGCAGGTCTGCCCTTAAGTTCTTGCCTTGAGTTCCTGCCATGAATTTACTCAATTATAGATTGTAACTTGTAACTGTAAGCAAAATAAATTATTTATGTCTCCAAGTTACTTTTGATCGGGGCGTTTATCACAGCAATAGGAAGGAAACTAGGACAATATTGTATTGTCAAAATCTAAAGAGGTCATGCTTCCTGTCTTGGCAGGCCAGGAAAAGCAACCTTAGGATATTGAAACACTTTACACATTACATCTGCAGCTCAGTGAGCTACATCCAGGTTATCTGTCTCTCAATGCTTTGCTTAGCCGCTAGCTTTGATTTTTCCATTGGTCATTTAGGTGTGCTAAGCTATCTTTGTCTTGCATTATTTTAACATGCACCAGGTGGCGATAAGGAAACACACAAAAACTAGTGGCTTTCGTTTGATGTAAGAATTCATGATTTTCTTTAAAAGGGGACTCATTTTTCAAAATAAATTTGATAATAAATAAAAATTGATCATTTTATAATTGATCCAAAATCAAGAACAGCTTAACGCCTCAAGATATTTGTTAATGTTTTTGACTAAATCTATGGCACAGTTCCCTTGATCTCTAGATTTTCTGTTTCTATTTTTGAGATAGGGTCTCATGCAGGCTAAGACAGCTTTGAATGTGTTTTCCCTTTGACTACATCCACTGAGTACTGAAATTATAGGTATGTACCACTGTAGCTAGCTCCACACTTACTGTTTAATGGAACTTTCAAATGTGCGGTTCACTCTAAAAATGGTTCAATATGACATCCTAAAGTGTCTTGAGTCTCTTTCTTTCATATAGTTCCTTTCTTGAGCTCCAAAGTTCTTCTTCTGTTTGTCCTGTCTTTCCAAAGGCTTACAGAAGTGACAATGGTGTTTGTTACAACCTCTCTTCTACACTTACCAACAACTTTCAGTTCTTCAAAATGCCACATCTTCAGGCTATTCAAATTTGTCCCCTAAACATGATTAGAACTGAAGGAAAGGTATTTGTTGTTAAAAGATAGCCCTTCTAAACTGCAGTGTGCAACAGGGGAACAAAAGTCACGATGGAAAACCAGTGAAGTAAGTTTGGACTTAAGGACATTCTTGCTTACACTGTGGCAGGTACCAAGTCCAGTGCTAGATGTAGAGTATAATAAATAACAGTTGGTGTAGTTAGGGCAGGAATGCATAGACGGGAGGGTAACCCCTGAGCACTGGTAACCCCTCTCTCTTGTCAGACTAAACCAGACACCCAGAGTACTGAACTTTGATGTTCAAACTCTCATTACTCCAGACAGATTTTAAAACACAAGTTATTTTGTGGTGGGAAGATTTGGGATGCAATCTCTGTTTGGTTTAGTGGGAAATTAAGAAAAAGGATCCAAATCTTTCCCATTGGCTTGTACAATTATTAAATAAACATTTTATCTTATGAATTATGAATTCATAAATTTATTAAAGGCATCTATGCTATTCTATTACAGCTGTCGGAAAAGTTTATGAAACTTACTTCTTTCCCAAGAATTTATCTGTAAAGATGGCAATATATAAATAGAGGAAATACATAAATATGCAAAAGCAAATTCCCTGTTCATTCATTATCACAGAGCTTTAGAAATAGAGAAAACATGAAGATCACAATTGCCAGTGTTTTTCCACTGCAGCTGTGACCTAGTGAAGTGTTTGCTATGAAATCACTTGAAAAAATGTAGCTTGCACTGTGTGTCAGTGTGTGTGTGTGTGTGTTTGTGTGTGTGTGTGTGCACTTTCGTGAATGCCCATGCATGATTGTGTGCCTGTAGAAGTCAGAGGTCAACCTCAGGTGTCCTTCCTAAGGTGCTGTATACCTTTTGTTGAGGCAGTTCCTCATTTTTCTAGTGCTCCATAGGTAGCCAAGGTTGGTTGACTAGCATGTCCCAGGACTCACCCATCTTTGTTTCTCTAGGGCTGAGACTGCAAGGGGATCTCCCCACTGCTGACCTTTTTGTGTGGAGGCTGGAGTCAGTTTAATTCCTTCAGGCACACATAGTAAACATTTGGTGACTAAATTATTATACCAGAGCACATTTTTTAAATATAGAAAATAATAGATGATGTGATAGAATAGCCAAGAAGATTAAATATCAGGTCATGATAGGCAACAGGATTAAGTGTTTTGTGAGCTACAGTGTCATGACCTTCCATGTGAAACCCATTTCTTTCAATGGGTTCTCATCAAGAGGTCTAAAAACCATTATTAGAGCTTTTCCCATTACAGATGAAACAAAAGAGTCATAGCATAGTTATGGGTATGTTTCACATTCAAACACTACTTGCTTGTGGAATAGACTGGGTGAAACCCGTGTTTCCTGATTATTCTCATTTGTGGAAAGCAGTCTGATGTGAGGAATGACAGAGAACTCTGTAGAACTGGGTGTGTACAACCATCCTTTTGTAGTTGCATCAAGTAGAAGACTTTGAGTTTTAAAAAGTCAAATTATTGAAGTGATGGAATTCAAGCCTACAGTTTCAACACTAAATTCTGCTACCTTTTGAAGACAGTTGGCTAGTTCCACCCATAATTCATTATTTTAGCAAGAGGATGCTGACTTTAAGTGTGAGTTTGTTCTTAGCTAGGGAGATATTATGGTAGGAGTGAATGAGCATGTAGCATTGGGATCTAACTGATGAGTGAAAATAATTGAGGACATAGAGGGTCCCAGAGACCACTTAGATTAGCAGTAAATAGACAGGTGTGAGGAAAAATTGCCTACAGGATGGTCTTCCTCAAAGTAAATTTGGTCATTCGTATATCTACTATTTGGAATCTTAGTTAAAATTCATACACATTTTTGGAATGGCTAAATCAAGGCATTTATGCAATTCCTATTTATGGTTTTGAGATATAGTTCTAATATAAAGTTTATTTTATTATTTGCTTCATCTTAACTAAAATAGAATTACATCACTCTTTCCATCCTTTTCTTAACTCCAGCCCCTGCAAGTTACCCTAATATTCTTGAGTCCTCCCCTGGTTATACTGAGACTTAGGAGTTTGGTATATGCTGTGGGTGATTCTTAGGCTCTTCATAGTCTGAGAAGCATGGAAATCAGGTGTGATAGAGGTCAGGAGTCAACAGTAACCCAAAGAGTTCTACCCTAATTGGTTAGCATCTCTGTTGGTAATGTTCAGCTCCACAGATGCTACAGCAGTGGGGTTACTATGTTGGGAGAGGGCCATGATTGATTTGTTGAATTGACTTCCTTACCACTTAGCAAGAGCCCAAAATGCCTCCCACTGTGTATTTAATTGCCATTACTCATTTATTCACCCCTCACTCAACCATGAATGCTTGCTCTGCACTTGTCCTCTGCTGAGCTCTGAGAAGGCAAAGGTGAATGGAGGATTTTATTAGAAGTGTAAGTCAATGAGCTGCTATATCCAACTTCTCTAAGTTTTACTTCTCTAGTCCTTGCAAATTGTAGGTCCTTGCTTCCTATGACATATTTCCAAATCACGTTTGAATGGGTCATCGATGATCGCTGGTTCAGAGACCATGCAATCCATTGACTAGATTCTCTCCTTCAGGATGGCTGCCATCAGTGCATTATGAATGAGTGTCAGAGCTATGGGTTTGTGTCTTAAAGATAACTACAGCTTTTCTCAGATACAATCTGTTGAAAATTAGCTCGTGTTGTCTCCTAGAGAAGACACTGCAGCCCCCTACCTCAGACCTTCCTGATATTTTCTGTTTTCAGTACCATACAATTTTCTCTTATTTCCTTTATTACAATTATCTTTAAATAAATAACTGCATCATGGGTTATTGTCTATTTATATCATTTAGAGTATAATTTTCATTTTAATTTTTCAGATATCTATTAGGATATATCTGCTTTGCAACAGAAATACAATTTAATACACATTATCTCAAAATTAATTTGAATTAACTCCAAGTTTAGTAATTTCAAGTAAGTTCATATTAGTTTTAACTTTTGACTTTCTTAAACAGTGGTGGAATTAATCTAATTTCATGCTTTGTTTTCTTCAAACCTTTATTATAACAAAGAGTAAAAACCAGATTACCTGTAAAACTTTACTGGAAATATGATTAATCTGCTTTATTTGATCTAAAAAATGTCATGGGTCTGTTAGTCCCAAGGTCAAATGAATTGTGAGAAGTCTCAATTTCAAGTACTAGCTAATAATTATTTTACTTTTCCATCTAAAGAAAGAAGAACTGTTTTTGATTCTTCACTTTTCATAATTCCCACATCTATAAACAAGTTGTGCTTACCCTGCCCTTGAAACCTAAGAGTTCATGTAGCCATCTTCATCTCTTCTTCTAAAACATTTTCAGTTGTTTTTAGTGTGTATTGTGTTCCTGCTAGTCTGTATGTGCAGCACATACATGGAAGTGCCCACAGAAGCCAGAAAAGAGTGCAGAAGCCCCTTCAACTGGAGTCACTGGTGCTTGTGAGCTACTGTGTGGGTGTCAGGAACCAAGCTTGGATTTGGTTCTTCTTTAAGAGATGAAGTGCTCTTAAATCACTGAGCCATCTCTCCAGGCCCCATGTTTTCTTTTCTTTCTTTTTTTTTTTCTGGACAGAGTCTTATTCTGTAGCTCAAGCTGGCCTTGAAAACACTGTGTATTTCAGCTTGGCCTCAGAATTGTTGCGATCCTCCTGCATCAGTCAGTCAAGTGCTGAGATTACAAACATATGCCACCACAGCCAGTGCATTTGTATTGCTCAGCAGATAGGAATATGGGCTTTTTGCATCGCTATTTGAAACTTCCTAGTGTTTTCTGAAGATTCTTTATAATAAACTTGACTTTCTTCTTGGATTGCACATTAATTTACCCTCCCAGCTCCCTATTCTTCAACCACAGTAAATGGCTCTTGGCGTCTTGGATGTATGGAGTTCATTTCTACTTTAGGATTTGTACTAGTCTACTATTAGTTTACCTCTTATTTCTGTATGGGACATCTTTTGTCTTTCTCATCAAGCTGGAAAGATACATCTTGTCATTCACCTTCAATTCTATGATCTCAGGGGGACCCTTTTCCTCTGATTACTCAATCTAAAGAATCACCAGTCATTAGTTTCCACACTATTCTGAGCTAATTCTTTCTCTGTTCTTTTGACTATTTATTATTCTCATTGCTCTAAAGTTTTAATGTGAGTCTTACCCCACTCAAAATTTCATTAGAAAGGACATTGGCCCCCAATTCACTTTAGTATCCCTAAAGCCTGGAACTAGCCTCTGGGGGGCATGCCTGGACTTTCATGGGTATTTATAGCAAGAACAGGCTGTTGCAGTCAGACATCAGAGCTCTAACCTTAAATGCCTCCACTGGTCACAGATTGAAAAGTTTACCCAAGTGTGTTGACTCTAATTAAATAGAGACTCCTGCCAGGAATAACACTGTATTCTTTGCTGGTAAGTGTGGCTCTATTTTGCATGCTTTGTATTAGAAAAGAAATGGCATTTTCAGTATTGTATATGTCAGCAAGAGGAGAAATACTTTCTGACAAAAGCAAAAGCACTCTAATGTTTAGATATTGTCCTTGGAAGAAAGGATACATTATATACCCCTAAGTTCTCTGGCTCTTGGCTTCAGGTTAATCATGCTGACCTTCCTGGCAGGGATTGTAGAAGAGTTTACTAATCAATGTCTATAAAGTGCTTGGATAATGAAGAAAGATGCAAAAGTGGTGATGATCATCTGTCTTTTGCTGACATATAGTGTGAACAAGAAAAGAGGCTGTCTTTGTTTTCTTCCTTACAGTTGTGATCAAGTACTCAGCAAAAGCAGCAGGGAGGAAAGGGTTTATTTTGGCTTACAGTTCGGGGGTCCAGTCCCTCATGGTGGGCAAGTCATGGCAGGAGGAGATTGAGAACTGGTCATACTCATTTGCAGTCAAGAAGCAGAGAGTTGTGGATGCTTGTATTCAGACAGCCTTTTCCCTTGTATACAGCCCCAGACAGTGGAATGGTGCTGCTTACTTTAAGAGAGGTCTTTAGACCTTAGTGGATATCATTTAGAAAAGTCCTCACAGAGTGAGTATTCAGAGGCTTGTCTCCTAGGTAAGTGTAGATCCTGTCAAGTTGACAATATCAACCATCACAGAAGTAACATATTTTGTTATGTGACAGACACTTTCACAGTGATGTTCAGTTCTTTTACTGTTTACATTGTATGGCCTTTGTTTTGGGGGACTTAGACACTCAAATTATTGATTCTTTAGAGGAAATCATCTATACTATTTTTAACATGAAAATATTTTGCCAGGATGGAGTAATTTTCTGTTTCATTTTCATCTAAGTGGCAAATTTCCATCCTTTTATCGCATGGTTTTTCTTGGTCAAATAAGACAAACTGCATAGTGCTACAGACCAAGGACCCCCACATGGATGCTCTGAACGGACTTATAATGCAAATGGATAGACATGCCGGTTTTGTTTTTGTGTTTTTGAAGGAGTGACTCCATTACCAGATATCCAATTTTATCCTCATTTCTTAATGTTACAGTTTTTGCATAGTTAATAAAATATTAGCTGTGGCTGCCCATTGTAGGCCAGCTATAAGGATAATCACTAATGAAATGGTGTACGTATTGTTTGCCATCATTTTCCCACATTTTAGGTATCTTTATTATTTTGTTACTATGTCCTTAATGCTCTAGTGGAAGACAAGTGAAGTCATTGTGAGTATCAAACCTGAAACTTTCTATAAATGATACCCAAAGGAAATTATGAGGATAGAGAGAGCTTTAATCCAAAGAAATGGACTGCTATTCAGAATCTGTTGAAAGGTTGGGATTTCAGATATGGAGCTGTCTTGTATATTGTATATTATATAGTACCATTTTGTCTCATCTTTCGAAATTGTTTTGGCTTCAATCCAGGGCTACTTTAAGTTCCATAATTAGATCAAAGTTGAATTCAAGATCACATTTCCTTCTTGTAAAGATACTGTGCCTTCTGGAAGCTGCATGCATCAAAGGCAGGAAGAAATGTTCCACCACAACTGTGCACGCTGGCTAGGCACATTGGTGTACTTTGATTTTTAGGAGTTATAAAATATGAAATGTACTGTTGGACCAAACTTAGATTGAAAGTAGTAAGCAGCAAGAAAGTAAAACACCTGCAATGACATGAGAAAAAAAAACAAACAAGTTTCTAATATTCCCAATTTGAGAAGACACTGATGTACTTGGAGCTCTTGCTAGCTTCACAGAGACTGGAACTGAGAAGCAATTTTCTCTCAGGTGTTTTGTGTCCTCTAAACCTTCCAAGAAAGTCATGTAACTCTGAGAAGGAACTCAAAATGCAGAGAAAATGAAGTTTCCTTTGTCTGATACTACCAAGCAGGTCAGAACATAGTTATATTGCTGATATTTTAAAGGAACTCTCATGCCGAAAGGAGTTGAGTTCACTTTTAATGAATCAAAGGCTTCAGACAGCATTAGTTCACATCTGTTTGATATCCCCAATCATGCTGTATATGGGTTTGTTCTCGTAATTAGGTGTACAGAAAGAAAAGTCTGCCTTCCCCAATGCAGAGAATGTTTCATATAACAGTGAGGAGCTGCCTCCATATATCCTCAGCCGACAGACAATAAAGGAGAAAATTGGTGTACTAAAAAATGATAGTAGGGCTTTGGAGACCAGAATGGTGGTGGTAGATCTGTTAAGTAGTTGTTTTGGCTTTAATATTTCTAGAAAACAAAGAAGATAGAGAAAACCTTTTACTTCCCCTTGTCTTTTTCCCCAAGGACCTCATATTATGAAATACCATATCAATCAAGTCACCTAAACACAACACAAAAAAAAACCCCTGTGACTAGTAATGCTAAAATTCACATAGAGACTCAGGGAGGCAGCCAGCACCACAGACTGAAGAAAGAAAGATATGACTGCTACAGTTCCTGTGCCTTTGCACCTGCTATTCATTCTATGTGACCCTTCATCCTCTGCCCAATGTTTATGTCTATGTGGTTCACCCTATGGCTGCCTTCTGGGCTTGCTCCAAGGTCTCTTTTCAGTTAAATCATCTAGATAAAAGAGGACCATATAAAACAAGATGACTTCCTCTCTACTACTGGCTTATCGCATTAATTATTCATCCTTATTTCATTTTATGCTCCATCAGAGTAGTTATTACCTCCAGACTTATTATTAATTTTACTTAGTTTCTTTTCTTATTTTTACTATTGTAATATATGCTTCATGGTACCAAGCTGTTGCATGAAGAGGGTGGGCCTTTGTTTGTCTCAGCCACCCAGCTAGTTTATACCCAAAATAATCACAGAAACTGTATTCATTAAACACTGCCTGACCCATTATCTCTAGCCTCTTATTGGCTAACTCTCGCTTCTTGATTTAACCCATTTCTAATAATCTGTATATCACCATGAGTTATAGCTTACTGGGAAAGATTTAGCATGTCTGACCTGGCAGCTCCATGGTGACTCTCTGTCTGCCCTTCTTCCCAGCATTCAGTTCTGTCTATTCCACCTACCTAAGTTCTGCCCTATCAAAAGGCCAAGACAGTTTCTTTATTCAACCAATGAAAGCAACTCTCACATCTTGATTTAACCCATTTCTACTAATCTGTGTTCACCATGAGGTCATGGCTTACAGGGAAAGATTTAGCATGTCTTACCTGGCATCTACATAGTGGCTCTCTGACTCTGCTTCTTCCTCCCAGAATTCAGTTCTGTCTACTCCACCTACCTAAGTTCTGCCCTATCAGGCCAAAGCAGTTTGTTTAATAATTAACCAATGAAAGCAACACACAAACAGAAGGACCTCTTACACCATTTCCCCTTTTCTGTTTAAACAAAAAGGAAGGCTTTAACTTTAACATAGTAAAATTACATATAACAAAACAGTTATCAAGCAAGAATTACAGTTACAATATTTATATATACTTTATCTTTTATCATAACTAAGGAAAAATATATCTATCTATTCTTCAACTCCATCAAAGACTCCAGAAGGATATAATAATACCTAAGTAAACAGGACATTATAAACAACTTCTAAAACTCTAGAATTGACAGAGACATCTTGATGCCTGTACAGTCACTCAAAGTTCTTCTTTACCATTGGGGCATCCATCTTTAGCTTACAGTTCAGGCAAGAGCAGTTTCTTGCCCAAATCACTAACCAACTCCATAAAGAGCCTCTTCGATGCCCATCTTCCTCTTGAAATAGATTGGTGCTGCCAGGAGCAGATGTGTCTCATTGTCCTGAATAGCCCTAAGTTATTAAAACATTTTAAATGCCATATTCTGTAGTCTTTGAAAGATATGAAGAACGCCTATCTGAAATATATCTATGCACATCTAGAAAAGCTAACTAACATGACTATAAACTTGACTATTAGAGATGATTATCCATTAACAACCTATATTTCTTAATTATACGTTACATTTTTAAATGAGCTACACAATCACAATACCTTAATCAAGATCAGAAATACATATATGTATAACAAAATTGACCTTAAATTTGTATAAATAAATCAAGATTTATACCAATGCAAATTATTCATATCTATATCATACCCCCTTTAAATGTAAAAGAACATTTATAAACAATATTTGGGAATATGAGCATAGTTTTTTCTCTCCAAACTGCTTTGTGCTGTATGGTGGTGCTGTTAATCAGGTCTTTCATGGTATATCCTGTATTCTAGGTTCATCTACTAGCATACTTTGTTCATCAGTTGAGGAAAGTAAGTTTTTGAGGATGTTCACAGCAACCTTTCAGCAGGGTGTGGTCTATCAAACCATTTTTGCCTGGAGGCAATCCACAGGGTTCTCATCTTCTGTGAAATCAAAAGAAGAAACTCTTTTCCAAAGCATCATATCCTTAGACCCAAATTCTGAAGTCATAATACCTTTATAATATACTTGCTGGTTTAGCTTAGCAACCCACACAATGAAATGTCTTTCTGTACTTAGCTCCTTCACAGTAAAAATTTAATGAAAACACAATAATATACAGAATCCAGACTCTCTGTGAATATTTCATTTTTACGTGGCTTATTTTTCTTTACTCCTTTTAATTTATGATTATCTGTACTATGTCTCTTCAAAGACTACCCTTTTTTTAAAGCATTAACTCTATTTTATGACTCTGTTTACTCTTTATCTTTTATCTCCCAAGCCTAGGTACATTTATTTAACACTGTGATCCATTTAGAGGTCGCTTATGTCTAAATCTGTCCTATTGTGAATCTGTAATTCATTACTGTCCAGGAGCAGTTTTGTTTTGTGCTTTTAAAATGCTAAGCTCTTAAGAATCTAAGTTGTGACAATCCTAGGTCAAATACTGGTACTGCCTGCTTGCCCCACCCAGTCCAGCATGGCAGAGCTGCTTGTGCCTCTGAGTCACTTGTGCCTCTGAGCCGTGCATAGTTCCCCACTTTTAGGTACACAGCAAGTCCAGTTGCCATCAAACAAACCGTAGCACTTTACTCCAAATGCTCAGTCTCCCACAAGAGTCAGAGATTGTAATGGTGGCACAGCCCAGAAAGCCTTTTTTTCTGTGGCTGCTGAGTGAAGAAATTCTCTCTGTGGCACCCCACCAGCAAACAGCAAAAAGCTGTGTTAAACTCTATATTTGTGTCTATAATTCCTTTTAAAGCCCTCTCAGGTTTTACGTGGAGTCAGTTGGCCACACTGGGTAGCCAATTAGAAGAGGAGAGAGGGCCTGCTTTTCATCCCGGCCACCCAGCTAGCTTACACCTGAAATAATCACACAGAAACTGTATTAATTAAAACACTTCTTGGCCATTAGCCTCCTATTGGCTAACTCTCACATCTTGATTTAACCCATTTCTATTAATCTGTGTTCACCAAGAGGTCATGGCTTACCAGGAAAGATTTAGCATGTCTGACCTGGCATCTCCATGGCAGCTCTGTGACTCTGCTTCTTCCTCTCAGAATTCAGTTCTATCTTCTCCACCTACTTAAGTTCTGCCCTATCAGGCTAAAGCAGTTTCTTTATTAATTAAAAAACAGAAGGACCTTCTACACCATACACACACACACACACACACAAATACCTGTTTCATATATATCTATATCATAGCCCCCTTTAAATGTAAAAGAACATTTATAAACAATATTTGGGAATATGTTTATATATTTATAATATAATAAATATATTATAAACAATATTTGGGAATATGTTTATATATTTATAATATAATAAATATATTATAAACATATTGGGAATATATATATATATATATATATATATATATATATATATATATATATATGAAACAGGTATTTGCCTGGTATATGTAGATGTCAGAAGAAGGAGTCAGATTTCCTGAACCTGGAGTTACAGATGGGTTGTGCGCTGTCTCATAGCTTCTGGGATCCAACTCTGGGACCTCTGCAAAAGCAATGAGTGCTTTTAACCACTGAACAATCCCTCTATTGCTGATTTTGATATGTTTTCTAGTTGTTCTATACTTAGAGCCCACTGAATTACCTGATACACCAAAGGGGCTTATGAAATGTGTGTGTAAAGAAGTCAGTCAATTGTTTAAAATCATTTATAATTTCTAATACCAATATCTTGATTATGTACTAAACTTTTACTGCTCATGCTTTGCCTAAAGATTGGGGCTGACCACGCTGCACTTCCCATGAAAATATTACCACAGATATCTGGTAATGCTTCCGAGGAAAATGAGTATAGGATAAATCTCTTGGTTTTTCTGCTTTCTGCTTGACTCTGGTGCCTCCATATTGTAGGAGATGTGATTCTGTGCACAGCTCCTCAATAAGTACATGTCTGTCATTTTCCTGTAGCCACATAGGGCCAGGTGAAAAGAGGCTGTGAATATAGCTGTCTTATTCACCTGGATCCAACAATACCTTTCAAATAAAAGTAGTGAGCTCTGTGAGTCTCCTATGCTGACAGCTGCCCATCTTCCTCCATAAGTTTCCTTGTGAACTCATGACTGAACCTTGCTGTTTCAAATCTGGAGGCTCAACAACACAATATCTAACATAATGGGATATAGCTAAATGTTTCCAACTTGTTCTGCATCTCAGAAGAAGCTCAGTCTCCATAGACTCTCTCCATACCCAGCTTCTCAAGGTCTGTTTGAATTCAGCCTCTGACTGACAGGGTGGGAAGTTATAGACTTGCCATCAAGTTCCTCATACTGAGTGACTCTTCTTAGATACAATGAATGGGGGGCACCAGTGGCTTGACATTTTTCTGTAATATTATGGTTCAAATTGATTCAGAGTTTCATTGACAACTGAAACAACAAAATTGGGAGAAAGACTTGATCTTGTTAGAAAATGATAATTTTGGTTTGCAAAGAACTAATGTTGCAACTCCTCTCCCTCTGGCTCTGTCTGCCCTTGCTGTGAGATCTTACCCAGCCTACAAACCATCTACCCTTCCATCTAACATGCATCCTCATTGCTGCCTGTCTATCACAATCACCAGGGGAATGCCAAATGCTGGACTTTTTCCTCATGCTTTGGGATGATCCTGACATGCAGTTAAGGTTAAGAAACACCCTATAGAGACACTGCCTGCACCGATTAGACCAAGAGGTGAGCAACTGGTCTCCCAGCTGGATAACCCAATCTCTAGGCCCTACACCCAGGGAACACCAAATACCCCTCCCCCACCAATCACAGACACACTAGCAGGTCAACAGACAAGCCTCCCATGGGAAGGCTGCTCACCCCCCACATTGGAACCTGTAATGTACAAGTCCCACTTCACCCGCCCCAAACCACCCATCCCCTATTTGACCTCAGAGGCTCTCTGAGACACAGACAGTGCATGCACTGATTGAACCAAGAGTCACAGACACTGCCTACACTGATTGGAGGGAAATATGGGTAGATGCCAGTGCAAGAATACATTCAAAAACCTAAAGAGCATATCTGGCACCACGAGAATCTAGTTGTTCTACAACAACAACAACACTTGAACATCCCAATGCAGAAGAAGCAAAAAAAAAACAATATTAAAAATAATTTTATGAAGATGAAAGAGACCTTTTAAGAGGAAATGAAAAATTAACTCAAAGAAATTGAGGAAAAGACAAACAAAAACTTGGAAGGAATCAATAATTATGTTAAAGAAGGCTAAAAAAAACAGAAAAAGCAATCAAACAGGTAAAGGTAACAGTTCAAGACTTGAAAATTGAAAGAGGCAATAAAGAACACAGAAACCCATGGAATGCTGGAAATGAAAAATCTGGGTAACTGAACAGGAACTACAGATACGCATAACCAACAGAACACAAGAGATGGAAGAGGAAATCTCAGGCATTAAATATATGATAGAGGAAATAGATTCATCTGTCAAAGAAAAAAATAAAGCCAACAAAGTCATAAGACAAAGCATCCAGGAAATCTGGGACACTATGAAAGGACCAAACCTAAGAATAATAGGAAGAAAAGGAGAAGAATACCAGCTCAAAGGCATAGAATATATATTTGATAAAATCATGGAAAAAACTTTCCAACCTAAAGAAGGAAAAACCTATGCAAATACAAGAAGCACCTTATTTCTCAATGGAGACTTTAAAAGCCAGAAGGTCCTGGACAGATGTTAGGCAGACACTAAGAAACAATGGATACTAACCCGAACTACAATTTCCAGTAAAATTTTTAGTTATCATAGATGAAGAAAACAAGACATGCGATAAAAAAAAAACAGATTTAAACATTACCTATCCACAAATAAAGCCCTTCAGAAAACACTAGAAGGAAATCTCCAACCCAGGGAAGTTAGCTAAACCCATGAAAATCTTGCAATAGATAATCCTACATCAGAAAATCCTAAAGAAAGTAAACACACACACACACACACACACACACACAAACACACACACACACTACCAACAAAGTAAGCAGTCATTAACAATTACTGGTAATTAATATTCCCTTAATAGTAATAGAACCAATTCACCTATAAAAAAACACAAGCTAACAGAATGGATATGAAAACAGGTTCCATCCTTCTACTGCATACAAGGAACACACTTCAAGTTCAAGGGCAGACATTACCTCAGAGTAAAGGGGTGGGGAAAGTATTTCCAATCAAATGGATCTAAGAAGCAATCTGGTATAGCTATCCTACTATCTAACAAAATAGACTTCAAACTAAAGGTAATCAAAAGAAATGAAGAAAGACATTTCATATTCATCTCAAGAAAAATCCATCAAGATAAAGTCTCAATTCTGAACATTTATATAAGAGCACCCACACATGCAACAGAAGTATTGCTAAAACTTAAATCACAAATGTTGGAGGAAGGGAGCCTCTTGTTGGTTCCTGGACGCCCAGCTAGCTTAGATCCAAAATAATCACATAGAAACTGTATTAATTAAATCACTGTTTGGCCCATTAGCTCTAGCTTCTTACTGGCTAACTCTTATATTAATTTAACCCATTTCTATTAATCTGTGTATGGCCACGTGGCTGTGGCTTACCAGCTAAAGTTCCCAGCATCTGTTTCAGGTGGCAGATCCATGGCTTCTCCCTGACTCTGCCTTCCTCCTCCCATGCTATAGGCCAAGCCAGTTCTTTATTCATTAACCAATAAAAGCAACCCATAGACAGAAGGATCTCCCACACCATACAAATCAAACCCACACACTAATATACAGAGACTTCAACACCCCACTCTCACCAATGGACAGGTTAGCCATACAGAAACTTAATAGAATAATAATGGAATTAACAGATGTTATGACTCAAATGAGCTTAAGAATACAGCTCTATAGAATATTCCACCCAAACACAAAAGAATAAACCTTCTTTTCAGAACCTCATGGAACCTTCTCAAAAATTGACCACATACTTGGTCACAAAGCAAATCTCAACAGACAAAAAGATTGGAATATACCCCTGTATCTTATTGGATCACTATGCCTTAAAGTTAGAATTCAACAGCAACACAAATTACAGAAAGCCTACAAATTCATGGAAACTGAATAATGCTCAACAAATTCACTGCTAGGTAATATGAAATAAAAAATAAAGACTTCCTAGAATTAAATGAAAATGAATGTACAACATACCCAAACTATGGGACAGTATGAAAGCAGTACTAAGAGGAAAGTACGTAGCACTAAATACCTACATAAATGGATGGATCTAGAAAACGTCATATTGAGTGAGGTAACCCAGACACAGAAAGACAAATATCATATGTACTCACACATAACTGGCTTTTAGACATAAAGCAAAGAAAACCAGCATACAATTCCCAATACTAGAAAACCTAGACAACAATGAGGACCCTAAGAGAGACATACATGGATCTAATTTACATGGGAAGTAGGAAAAGACAAGATCTCCTGAATAAATTGAGAGCATGGGGACCATGGGAGAGGGCATAACGTGAGGGGAGAGGAAGGAAAGAGAACAGAGAAAAATGTATAGCTCAAAAGATAAATAAAAAAGAAAATTTTTATTGTTAAAAACAGTGGATACAAGATTATCCTCAGTATTAAATTCCTATTTAAAAAAGTCTCAGCTGAAAAAAAAATGAATTTGGAGAAATTTCACACTATTGACTTAACAGCATGCCTGAAAGCTCTAGAACAAAAGGAAGCATACTTACCCAGGATGAGTAGAGGACAGGAAATAATCAAATTGAGAGCTAAAATCAATAAAAATAGAAATAAAGAGAACAATACATAGAAACAATGAGACAAAGAATCGGTTCTTCGAGAAAATCAACAAAATAAGCAAACCCTTATCTAAACTAACCAAAAGGCAGGAAGTGACTATCTAAATTAATAAAATCAGGAACAAAAGGAGGACATAACAACAGACACTGAGGAAATCTAGAGAATCACCAGGTCAAACTTTAAAAACCTGTACTCCATTTTGGAGATGAGTCCTGTGTCTGATGTGGGGTTAGTGAAGATCTTCTCCCATTCAGTAGGATGACTTTTTGTCTTAATGACAGTGTCCTTGGCTTTACAGAAGCTTCTCAGTTTCAGGAGATCCCATTTGTTCATTGTTGCTCATATTGACTGTGCCACTGGGGTTTTACATAGGAAGTGGTCTCCTGTGCCTATGTATTGCAGGCTACTTCCCACTTTCTCTTCTATCAGGTTCAGTGTGGACAGGTTTATATTGAGGTCTTTAATCTATTTGGACTTGAGTTTTGTACATGGTGATAGATAAAGGTCTATTTTCATTCTCCTGCAGGTTGACATCCAGTTATGCCAGCACCATTTGTTAAAGATGCTTTCATTCTTCCATTGTATAATTTTAGCTTCTTTGTCAAATATGAGGTGTTCATAGGTTTGTGGATTAATATCCGAGTCTTCGATTCAATTCCATTGGTCAACGTCTCTGTTTTTATGCCAATACCAAGCTGTTTTCATTACTGTAGCTCTGTAATAGAGTTTGAAGTCAGGGATGGTAATGCCTCCGGAAGTTCCTTTATTGTATAGGATTGTTTTGGCTATCCTGGCCTTTGTTTTTCCATATGAAGTTAGTTATTGTTCTCTCAAGTCTGTGAAGAATTTTGTTGGGATTTTGATGGGGATTGCATTGAATCTATAGATTGCCTTTGGTAGAATTGCCATATTTACTATATTGATCCTACAAATCCAGGAGCATGGGAGATATTTCCATTTCCTGGTATCCTCTTCAGTTTCTTTCTTCAAGGTCTTAAAGTTCTTGTCAAATAGATCTTAGTGTTACCCCAAGATACTTTATGCTATTTGTGGCTATCGTGAAAGGTGATGTTTCTCTGATTTCCCTCTCTGTTTCTTTATCCTTTGTGTATAGGAGGCCTACTGATTTTTTTAAGTTGATCTTGTATCCTGCCACTTCACTGAATGTATTTATCAGATGTAGAAGTTCTTTGGTAGAGTTTTGGAGGTCACTTATGTACACTATCATATCATCTGCAAATAATGAAAGTTTGACTTCTTCCGTTCCAATTCAAATCCCCATGATCTCCTTATTTTGTTTTATAGCTATTGCTAGAACTTCAAGCACTATATTAAAGAGATATGGAGAGAGTGGACAGCCTTGTCTTGTTCCTGATTTTAGTGGAATCGCTTTGAGTTTCTCTCCATTTAATTTGATGGTAGCTGTCGGCTTGTTGTATATTGCTTTTATTATATTTATATATGAACCTTGTATCACTAATCTCTCCAAGTCCTTTATCATAATGGGGTGTTGAATTTTGCCAAATGATTTTCAGCATCTAATGAAATGATCATATGGTTTTTTTCTTTCAGTTCATTTATATGATGGATTACATTGATAGATTTTCATATTTTGAACCAGCCTTGCATCTCTGGGATGAACCCTACTTGATCATAATGAATGATTTTTTTTTGATGTGTTCTTGGATTCAGTTTTCTAGTATCTTAGTGAGAATTTTTGCATTGATGTTCATTAGTGAGATTGGTCTGTAATTCTCTTTCTTGGTTGCCTCTTTGTGTGGTTTTCGTATCAGGGTAACTGTAGCTTCATAAAAAGAGTTTGGCAATGACCCTTCTGTTTCTATTATGTGAAACAAATTAAGGAGTATAGGTATTAGCTCTTCTTGGAAGTTCTGGTAGAATTCTGCATTAAAACCATCTGGTCCTGGGCTTTTTTTGTTTGGGAGGTTTTTGATGACAGCTTCTATTTCCTTGTGACTTATAGGTCTCTTTAAATTGTTCACCTGGTCTTGATTTAATTTCGTTATATGGTATTTATCTAAAAAACTGTCCATTTCTTTTACATTTTCCAATTTTGTGGCATACAGGCTTTTGTAGTAAAACCTAATGATTCCCTGAATTTCCTCACAAAGAACTGAAGAAACTAGACATTAAAATTCTAAATTACCCAATTAAAAATTTGGGTAATGAGCTGATCAGAGAATTCTCAACAGAAGTAGTTCAAATGGCTAAAAGATATTAAAGGTCATGTTCAACTTCCTTAGCGATCAGGGAAATGCAAATCAAAACAACTTTGAGATACCATATTACACCTGTCAGAATGGCTAAAATCAAAAACACCAATGATAGCCTTTGCTGGAGAGGATGTGGAGTAAGGGGAACACTCATCCATTGCTGGTGGAATGCAAACTTGTGCAACCACTTTGGAAATCAGTGTGGTTGTTTCTCAGGAAATTGGGAATCAACCTACCTCAGGATCCAGCAATACCACTCTTGGGAATATACCCAAGAGATGGTCAATCATACTACAAAAGCATTTGTGCAGCTATGTTCATAGCAGCATTATTTATCATAGCCAGAACCTGGAACCAACCTAGGTGCCCCTCAATGGAAGAATGGATCAAGAAAGTGTGGAATATATACACAGTAGAATACTACTTAGCGGTAAAAAACAATGACATCTTGAATTTTGCATGCAAATGGATGGAAATAGAAAACGCTATCCTGAGTGAGGTAACCCAAACCCAAAAAGACGATTATGGTATGTATTCACTCATTAGTGGACCCTAGCCATAAAATAAAGGACACCAAGCTTATAGTTCACAAGTGTAGAAAAGCCAAATAGCAAGGTGAACCCAAACAAAAACATATATAGATCCTCCGGGATTTTGGAAGCAAACAAGATAGCCAGGGAATGTTGGAAGCATGAGAGTGGGCATAGCAGTGGAGTGGTCAAAAGGGAAAGGAGAAGGGAAGGACTGGGGAGAGCTTGGGGAAATGGGATTGTAGAGATGGAGGAAGGGTGGATATTGGAGAAGGGAATAAGATATCTACATTAAGGGAGTCATTTTAGGATTGGAAAGAGACTTGGCTCTAGAGTGGATCCCAGGTGTCCATGGGGATGTCTGCAGCTAGGTACTTGGGCAGCAGAGGAGAGGGTGCCTGAACTAGCCTTGTTCCATAATCACATTGATGAATATCTTGATCATCACCATAGAAATTTCATCCGATCTATGGAGATAGAGACAGAGACACACATTCACATCAGAGCAATAGACTGAGCTACCAAGGTCCAGCCGAAGAGCAGAAGGTGGGAGAAGATGAGCAGGGAGGTCAGGACCATGAGGGGCTGGTCCACCAACTAAGACAGTGTGCCTCATCTAATGGGAGCTCACCAAATCCAGCGGTACCAGGACTGAATGAGCATATGATCAAACTGGAATCTCTGAATGTGGCTGCCAGTGGGGGCTGACAGAGAAGCCAATGATAATGGCACTGGAACCTATCTCTTCTGCATGTATTGGCTTTTTCAGAATCTAATCTATATGGATGCACACCTTCCTAGGCTGGGATGGGAGGGGCTAGGGCTTCCCACAGGGCAGGGTACCCTTCCCCCTCTTAAAGAAGCAGGGGGAGGAAGAAGGGGTAGTGGAGGAGAGGGAGGGGACTGGGAGAAGGGGTGGAAGTGTAAATTTTTGAATGAAAAATAAAAGAATATGAAAAAACCTGTACTCCATAACATCGGAAACTAATATGATAACTCAGAAAATTTGGAATCATTCTACTTCAGGATCTATAGATACCACTCTTAGTTATATGCTCAAAGAATGTTCAATCATACCACAAGGACACCTGCCCAACGATGTTCATAGCAGCCTTATTGGTGATAGTCAGAACATGGAAAAAAAACAAAGAATGAATAAAGAAAATGTGGTGTATTTACTCAGGTGTAAAAAAATGACATCATGAAATTTTCAGGCAAATGGATGGAACTAGAAAAAGCTGTCCTGAGTGAGGTAACCCATACCCAGAATTACAAATAAGGTATGAACTCATTTATAAGTGAATACTAGATGTAAAGTAAAGGATAACCAGACTACAATCGGCAGCTCCAGAGAAGCTAGATCCAGAGGACCCTAAGAGGGACACATTAATCACCCTGGTAAGGGGAATTAGATGACATCTCCTTAATAAGCCAGGGGTGAGAGGGTGCATGTCTTAGAGCGGAGTGGATGGGGAAATGAGAACATGAGGAATAGGATGGTTGATTTGGCAGAAGTACAGAATGGGAAAGCAATGAAAGAGATATCTTCACAGAGGGAGCCACTATGGAGTTAGGCAGAAACTTGGTGCTAGGGAAATTTCCAGGAATCCACAAGGATGACCTCAGCTAAGACTCCTAGTAGTAGTGGAGAGGGTGCCTGAACTGGCCTTTCCCTCATTGGTGAATACCCTAATTGTCTTCATAGAAACTTTATTTAGAAACTGATGGAACCAGAGGCAGAGATCCTCATGCAAGCAACAGGTCGAGTGCCAGTAATCCCACTGAAGAGTGGTAGGAAAGTTTATATGAACAAGGGAGGTCAAGATCATCACAGGGAAATCTACAGAGACAGCTGAACCAAGCTCATGGAAACTCACAAACTCTAGACCAACAGCTGTGGAGCCTGTATAGGACTGAACTAGGCCCTCTGCAAATGGGAGACAGTTGTGTCACTTCCATCAGAGGGACCCCTGGCAGTGGGACCAGGATCTATTCCTAGTGCATGAGCTAGCTTTTTGGAGCCTGTTCCTTATGGTGGGGGCTATGCTCAGCCTTAAAGCAGCGGAGAGGGGCTTGATCCTGCCTCAACCTCATGTGCCAGGCTTTGTTGACCGCCCCCCCCACGGGAGCCCTTACCTATCAGGAGAAGTGGATGGGGATAGGGTGGGGGAAGGCAGGAGGGGTGATAGGAGGGGTGGGAGGGAGAACTGTGGTTGGAATGTAAAATGAATAAAAAATAAAGAAACAAATCAAATGAGGAACACTCTGTCAAAAAACTTCTTTGTGTGGAGCATATATTCTTAGTAAGCTGCACGTTTCTAAATTGAACAAGTGCTTTTGAGTGGCAACAAAATATTATTAGGCAGCAAGTCCATTATGTGTAGCTGCTGTAGTATCTCATTTACTGTTTTTAATTCCCATGGGAGTGCTGTTGGACAATGGTTTTACCCTGTAAATATTTGTTTCTTCTACTTATTTAATAAAATGCTGATTGGCCAGTAGCCAGGCAGGAAGTAGAAGCAGGGCAACAAGAATTCTGGGAAGAGGGAAGTTTCAGTCTGTAGCCATCACCCAGACACAGAGCAATCGAGATGTGACTGCCTCATCAACAAAGGTACATAGCCACGTGGCTAACACAGAAGAGAATAATGGGTTAATGTAAGATGTAAGAATTAATTAATAAGAAGCCTGAGCTACTAGGCCAACCAGTTTATGAATAATGTAGACCTCTGTGTGTTTATTTGGGACTAAATGAATGTGGGACCTGGTGGGACAGAAACTTCAACACATGGGAGAAAAATCACTATTACGACTATTCCCTTTGTATAAACCTTGCTTTCTTAACCATTTTTTCTCCTAGTTCTTCTCCAATGTTCAAAAATTTCTGTAAGCATAACTTTGTGTATCATCAATGTTTCCTTATTCTTTTACCCATTTCTAAATTTGTCTTTCTTTTCATATATTTATGCCCTAAATGGCACCAAGATCCACCAGACTGGGTCAGAATCCTGAGAAATATATTGGCTCCCTCTTTCTCTCTCTGTTTTGACAAGTAGTTTGATGTCTGATTGATTCTGTCTCCGCAGTTCCTCTTAGAATATTCCTTTTCCCTTTTCTCTACCTCTTCTTGCACTTCTGCCATGGATGCTCTTTTCTTATGTTGCAGCGGCATCTCCATATCCTCCTCAATCAGTGCATTTTCCTGAGGAGGCATACTTCAAATCCCAACCAATCTTCTCTCTTCACTGCTCGCTGACCTTTGGCTAGCTTACTTAGCCTTTATGATACAAGTCAAACTTCTCATGATTGCTCGAAGTGTTTTAGTGTAGTAATGAGAAGGCAGGCTGCTTGTCGTCCCAGCCACTCTTGCCTGTGTCCCGCCGCCTGGCTCCCGGTTGCACTGTGCAGGGCCCCTTGTTCCATCCCACCTGGCTAGTTTACACCCAAAATAAACACAAAAAATTGTATTAATTAAATTACTGCCTGGCCCATTGGTTCTAGCTTCCTATTGGCTAACTCTCACATATTTGTTTAACCCATCTCCATTAATGTGTATCGCCACTTGACTGGGGCTTACTGGCATAAGTCTAACCAGCATCCATCTCAGGCAGGAGAAACATGGCGTCTGCCACACTTCCCTTCTTCCCAGCATTCTGTTCTGTCTACTACGCCCACCTAAGGGCTGCCCTATCAAAAGGGCAAGGTAGTCTCTATATTAACCAATGAAAGCGACCCAAATACAGAAGGACCTCCTACACCATTTCAGGATTGGCTGCTCATGTCCTTTACTGTTTCTCTTCTCATTCTGGTCCCACCTTCCATTGTCACAAACTCTATCCATCAGGAATTAGAATGCTGAAACCTAGGATGCTGTCTTCTTATATTTTGGGGGATTGTACACACTGCATTCACTTCTTTACTCCATTACCTAGCTAGAGGAATTGTTCTTCTTCCAACTGAGGTAACTCTTGCATCTGTTAACTTCTCCTGGGATCTCATGCAAACCCCCACAGGAAATGCCTGATGCTGCATAGCCTTTGTTAGAGAACTTTGAAGCCAAAGTCACTTGGTCCACAGCAATCCATAAATACTTGATCTGGACACACATGGATATGCTAAGAGTTAAAAGTTGCCAAGCAGTCTTTCAGTGACTGTTCAGAAAACCCAAAATAGATGATCAAAAAGCTTGCTTTCAGAGATTATGATCTAAGTAATAAGATCAATAAGGGAATATGAATACATAAGTGGCCTTAATACAATCTAATTAATTCTTGATGATGTAGAATACTGAAATAGGATTACACTTATATTTTAAAGCTCTCTGTAGAGGTATTTCTGAGTTAAATTCAATCCCACATTTAGCCAATTCTTAAGGAGTTAATTAATGCTGTATAGTTATTTTACTTTATAAAACAGACCATGTAGATTCAACTCTAAGCTTATTTTCCTATTCTTAAACTCTTGCACATATGAAAAAATTATGTATACATTCCAGAGTCACCAGCTATGTGGTGGAAGTTACAGAAGTGACAAGTAAGAGGAGCTAATAGGCTTCTTGTTTGGTGGAAGGAAGGAGTTCAACTTTATGCATTTCTCCCAAGGTGAGTTTTATAAACTACTTTCTGTAAGAAACTAAAGGAATTTGATCCTTTCAAATATATTTGGTTGACATGAAATACACCTGAAGTATTCTGTTCAGTTAGTTTTATTTAACAAAAATGTCAAATAAAAAGCTATGAAATTCAGCCTTCTTCTTTTCCATTAATTTTATAGGTTATACAGTCATGCAATCAAAGCAGTTTTATTAATATACTATAGTTCGTTCAGTCTATTTTAAGTATTGGTGTATAATTACGTTGTACCCATTTGCTTCCCTTGGCATATTATTAACCAAAATTTTAAAATATTGATAATACCTGTTTTTGCAAAAGAACTGACCTTTTGTAAAAGTCCCATTAAAAGTAAACTGTTTGTTTATGAATGAGAAATAATGTCTGAAGTTGGAACATGTGTTCTTAGTGTTGACATATGTTAAAATCAGATGAATTTTAGGAACAGTGTTCCAACTTCAGACACTATTTCTCATGTAAATATTGTCAGATTTCTTTCAGAGAATATCAAAACACCTGATGTTCATTAAAAATGTTCACTTAAAAATTCATTTAAAGTTACTATGCATGGTGTATGGCTCTTTATGAACTGTTAAAACATGGGCTCTGAAGTTGCAAAATTTCTATTTTTTTAGGACAAAATATCTCTTGTGTGTGAGTCTTTTGAGAAAATCAACTGCATTTCATGGCTAGTTCTGTTATAACCAGATCCAGTTCTAAATAATCTTCTTATCTTTTGTATCTCCTTATCTTCTTGAAGTTGAATTTAAGTCAGGAGCATACCTTATAGGTATGCTGGCAGATGCTTACAGAGAAGTGAAACCATTCTTCCATGTGCATAACAGAGAGAAGAGATTTGCATGCAGGTTACAATTTTTTATTATTATGCTCCACTGTGCATCTAGAAATTCAAACAAATTAAGTTGAGTTTGCTGAAAATTTCTCAAGAAATACAACATGTATTGTTTATTCTTGGAATGTGACCATTTGTCTTACTAACCAAAGATGTAGTTGACTTTGTGGTCTAGTAAAAAAGCAAAGAACCAGAACCTTAGTGAATCCCAGCCCTACTATGCTGTGTACCACAGGCTGTCCACTTGTTTGATGATTGTTTTCTTAATTTCTAAAATGTCCATTATTATGTTTCTCAAATTCTATAGGCATTTATCTTACGTTAAATTGAAGACTAAATTAATATTTATAAAAAACCTAGCCCTAATAAATGATAATTGCTTTGTAAAATATAATTTAAAATAATTTGTGGCTGCAATTTGTAGACTTAGAAGTACTTTTATTCATGATCCTATTTAAATATTTTTCTTACAGTAAAAGAAAAATAAGTTTTCAAACAAGGTAAAGGGAAATTATATTCTTGAAAAAAGTTTTGTTTACATTTTCTTTTTTTACCACATGCCATGATCACAAAAATGCAGAATATAAATGAAATATTTTTGAATAAAGAAAACAAATAAAATAAGAGTGATTCATTTTAAGTTAGCCTTAACTTTAAACAATTCTTCTCACATCATAGACAGACAAGACAATTCTTGTCAGAAAGAACAAATATCGCAATGCCATAAGGAAGCAGTTTCATGAGTTTCAAGAGGATAGTAACTTGAACATTTACAATGAGACATCTCTTTGATAAATACAAAGCCAAAGACAAGAAGAGAAGACAGACTTGCCTCGAGTCTTCCACAAAGTGAGTGGAAGCATGAACAAGGGTGCATGTTCACAACTCTCAGTCCTTGTATGCAATAGAAATTGTTAAAGCTAAAATAAAGCAGTTTGTAGTAACAGGGTTCATTAACATAACTGAGACAGTGAGCATGACAGGCAGAACCAAAGAAAAATCAACTGCCTTGAGAGGAAAAGTAATCAGCAACTCACAATGTCCCCAGAAAAAATGTGGAGAGGAAATGTTACCTGTCTAGCAATGATTGAAGTATGGTAAGGTCTGTCCAGAGGCTGAATGATGACCTTCTATTCCTTCTCTGACACATTGCGAGGTCCCTGCTACACAAAAATCACAATCTCCCAGGGCTGTGCTGGTAATCTTTGGGAGAATTGTTGTAATCATCTGTGGTATTCAATGGATATAAATGAATGTCAGTGGCTGATGATCTGCACTCATCATTTAAGACAGACAGAGCTGGGAAGCACGAGAAGTCACAGTCATGCGTGTACACACTGAAGGTTATTGTTTAATTAACTCTACACACTAGGAAATGTTCTTTTGGGGAATAGTGATTGCCAGATACGACATTCTGTTTGAATTTGTGAAATTGAAGAGTATTCTAGAGACTTTTGAAGATATCATAAAAGTTTATAGCATAATTTCAGGAAGAAAGGTTCAGTCAAAATGTCCATGTGCCCTTATACCAGGAAGCTTTGAAATTCTGAGAGAATGTCTTATAATGTATTCCATAACAATAGCATGAGGTGTTGGTGCGTAGATTGCCTGTTTTCACTCTATAAAAACTTGCACATTGAATAATATCTATTTCAGTGAAGACTCTCATCTCTCAGGATGCCATCACCGTGGCTCCTTTGGCTTCCATTTCTCCTATAGCAGAGGGTGGTATACTTTAATATAGATCCTGGAGTCAATAAGATTGAGATGTTTGTGCTTCTTGGCACATCATAAAGCAAAGTTTACCCAATTCCAGACCCCATGCTAAACATTGTCAGTTACAATGGATAGATAATATCTCAATGAAATACAGCCACATTTATTGCTTGTCTATGGATTTCCCACATCATAGTGTGAATAAGACTGCAAAGGAAAAAATATGGTGTACAGATGCAAAACATTGCGGTGTGACCTTTACCTAAAAATATTTGCTACTTTCTACCATGGAGAGAAGCATTCTAAAGTTTAGTAACATGGAATTCTGCTGATAACCTTTTAGGCTCAACATGCTTAGCAAAACTAAATAAAATATCATTTTTCACAGTGTAGATATCATCCCTTATCAAAGAACTTTCTTTTTGTGCCATAAAGAGACCATTTAAAGAAAGTTACTATTCATGAAAATACACAGAACAATTGACTGTTGGATGCCTAGTCTGATTGATAAATCTACAACACAATTCCTGTACCTAAGGCACATAGAACATCATGTAAGCAAGGACAGAAATATTGTAAAAGCTGGAGAAGCAGGAAGTCGGCTGTGAGATCTCACCTTCTAGCTTTGTCAGAGATGTCATACCCATGTAATAACAACAATATGATTGCTTAAACAAGATCTGAAAACCCCAACAATAATTAACGTCTCAACACAGATGGGGAAATCTCATGGGGCCCTCTTCTTAGATAGTCACAAACAATTAACAACTGCTAAGAGGGGGAGAATTAGTCTTCCCCAGAGATGAGTGCCCTGATTAGTAATTCAAAATTAGTAGTTAGCCATAGAATCAAATATCACATGCAGGCAACACTGACTGGACACAGAAGGTTATTTTTATATGTTTACTCATTTATGTATAAAAATGTATCAATGCTGGTTAAAAAAGAGGAAGCCATTAATTTGGGAAAGAGGAGGCTGGATATTGGAGGGGCAGGAGTGATGAGAGGAAGGGGACATATGATAATACTTACATTTCAATAGAATTTTTAAAAGTATATCATTACTTCCAAGATTATATTTTGACATTTGAATGATATTGGACAACAGCCTTGTAACAATAATATATGAGATCACATAAAAGTTGTTTATCACTTACTGACATGCATGTGTCTTATTGAGTCTTACTAAGACTTAGTCTTACTAAGAAAAATACTAATTTACTGAGTATAACATGCCCAGTGAAATGATGCCCAAAGATATTCTCTGGGGCAGAAGAGGTCCTGCAGATTGTATCATGACAGAAGAGATTATTAGACTGTGAGCTAAGACATAGAGTGTTACCATAGCTTCTTATGATGACTTCTTTAGTCATCTTCTGAGTGTCTCTACTTATTGGGATTGAGAAAATGACTCACTATTTCATTATGTAGATAAACACATGAGAAGAGCAAACAGACTCCAGGAGTTTATACTAGTAAAAACATCATAGTGCAAAGAGATATGTGATGGCATCACACCGATAATCTACAGTATGGTAATCTATAGTATCAACAAAATTATGAATTCATGTCCTTGTAGTTCATAATCTTTCTTTGGAATCTTTGCAAATGCATTTTATGTTCCTTTAAAGAAATCATTTTAAAAGAGGCAGTTGTCCTTGGCTTTTTTCTTTTAGCTATTAACAACCCTGACTCTGCATTTCAGGGTAGGGATTATCATCACAGCAGAGTGTTTTCCAAAAACAATACAAGAGCACAGAATAGTCCTTCAGGTGTCCTGAGCTCAGAGTAGAATAGAATTTACAAGATTTGAAATAAACCTGATCTCTAGATTCTCTACTGTGACTGATAAACCAGAGTGGCACTTTAGTGTCTAGGGATTGATGCTGACTCATAGTCAATAGCTTGTGACATCCCTTAGATGACACAGATGGCACATTTGGAGGTGCTATTGTGACCCATTTAGGTGGAGCCACTCATGATGTTTCAGGTTTCCAATGAGGTCTATAGTAATGAATGACTCTATGCAACTTCGTGCACTCTGATCCTCTTTTCCTGTTTGTAAGGTCAAATTCTTTCCAAGTTGTGAAAATATGTTGTCTTATTTGGTATAGATTCTTGGAATATTTATGCAAGAATTAGATATAGGTGACTGATTTTCCTAGTGTTGTTAGGGGTACACATCAGAAAAGAGAACTTCTGAGAGACATTCTTTCTAAAATACCCTACTTTATTAAGAATTATCAGCCAGTACTGTTATACA
>PVIU01021393.1:0-31706 GCA_004026605.1 Ondatra zibethicus
CAAAAAGACTCGGTTCTCAAAAAGTTAATACATGCAGAAGAGATAGGTCCTGGTGTCATTGTTTGTGGGTTCTCCATCTGCCAACTTTCGCCGCCACATTCAGAGAGTCTGGTTTGATCATATGCTCATTCAGTCCCAGTCCAGGTGGATTGGTGTGCTCCCATTAGTTCAGGCACACTGTCTCAGTAGGTGGACCAGAATAGAGTAGACACAAATTTCAATGAGAACAGGGAGGATTTACGGGGACAAAAAGGAAAGGAGCAACAATATAATTATATTACAATTTTGAAATGTTTTATATATATTTTATGTATATGTTTGTTATGCCTATGAAACACGTATGCATCTGAGCCATTTCTTCATGTTAGGGGAGTATTCAGATACTCTGGGATAAGAGGAAAAAGCACTACTATAAGTTGCCATGTGAGTGCTGAGAATTAAACTCAGTTCTGTGGAAGAACAGGGACTGCACTCAACTGCTGAGCCATCCTCACCAGCCCTTAGCCACAATTACCAGTGTTTTAAAATAACTCCCAATCACAGGCAGTTAACTAGGCTGGAATTGTTAAGGACCTTCAAGTTTAAACATAACCTAAATTAAATGAAACATGTTACTGATATGTTCTTGTATTTGTGTTATTTCTTTCTGTGTACATGTATTTGTCAGTTATTTTTTATTTACTCTGATTTGCTTAATTTTATTTGGTCAAATGAGCAGTATACAATTCACATAGTAAAATTAACTTTTCAAAGCTCATGTAAATGTAGATATATGAAATAAAGGTTTAGATCCTTGTCTTTCTCAGTACTATAAATATTTTTTCATGGCTAGAAAATACAGAACAAGGATATGGGGAAATAAACTTACAGGGTATGTAAATCATGTGGTCTTGAAAGTGTTAAATATAATATTCTCCTAAAAGTTCCAAAATTTCAAAAAAATGTACCTACCTATTATTAACCACTTGTTTTGTTTTTTGAGATTGTAGAAAAATTACATCAGAAACATCTAGAAATAGAAAGCTTGATTCTCATAATAGATGGAATGTCTATAACACAGGGATTTGATACTTAATTAAAATTTTATTTATTTTTAAATCATCGTATAAATTAAATGCTTTTTCAAGTTTGTTATCATTATATCCAAACTCAGAATAAAAACTTCCATAATCCATTGTGTTAGATTTCAGCTCTTCATTTCTTAATTGTTGATTCATTTCAGTTTATAGTGCTTTGGCCACTTTTGCTAATTTTCTCATGAGGACGACAATAAAACCCACGAAGAAAGCACCAGATTTGTGATTATTCAACGATCAATTCAATTGTTTAAAATGACCAATAACATTCCATTTTATAAGGGTGTCTATATACACTTAGATTCTTTGATACTTTCTTTCTTCTCTGTTATATGTCCTGCAAATTTTCTATTATATCCACATCTTAAAATCTTTGACCTAGAAACAAATTTAAGGTATCAAAGAACAAATTCTCTTGTGCACACATAATTCCTAAGATTAAATTCTATCAGCAGAAAATATATTTCATTTATAAATCCCTCCAGCACTCTATTCATGGTATTCTCAGAGACTTCAATGTCTTTTTAATGATTAGAAGAGAAAAACTAGCAGACTCTTCATAGAGACCTGGAAATTTGCATAAGAAGCAAATCAGGTGCCTTTGTGGCATTAGAGCCTAAATTAAGTTGACTTTTAACGAGATGTCTACTTTGATCTGCAATCAGTTTTTAAGTGAAAGATTGCACAGTACGTAACTGGGTCAGCTCTGGGGCACTCTTGGGAACTCTCCTTTTCTTTTCTGTGCCCTAAATGGATAAACTGTAAGTTCTCCATTCTCTATTTATATCTCGGAGTTTGCAAAGTATTTCTAACTTTAAATATCATTAAAGATAATGATGAAATAAAAATTGGAAATTGTTTAAATTTTGTGATTTGTTAAATCATAACTTTAGACAACTAATTAAGATTATATTTTCTACTTACTTGGTCAGCTTATATTATCTATGTGTGTGTGGGGTACAAGATGAAGTTAGCATAATATTTTAAAAGTATCAAAAACAGACTTGCAAAAACAAACAAAAAACAAACAAAAATAAATAAATCCAAAAGAAGTATCTATAGCAATTTTTATACCTTATATTATAAATCAATGAATCAGGAAACTGTTTCTGCTTGGCTTCTCACAACCAGAACTCAGACTTTGCATTGGCAATACCTGTGATAGTTCCAATGTAATGCTATGCCCACTCCAACAGTCTTCATACTTAAGCCTAAAGTAAACTTGTTCTTCTCTAAGTTCTCTTGGTCATGATGATTTATATCAGCAATGGAATAGGAACTAATACAGTCTCCTTATTTCTTCTTCCCCTACTTATACATGGAGAATGTAAATATAGCAAAAATGGGATGTTAATTGTTAATTTTCTTTTCTGCTGTTGTTTCTTTTGAGGAATATTAAAATTAGCAGAAATAATGGAGTCTTTATTCAAGAGCCATATTGTTTAAAACCATACTTAGAAATCTTGGTGCAATGCTTTTTAGGGGGGGTCTTATGATAAAAAGATCTGTCTCTTTACTGTATCTTTAGGAACTCAGAAAACTGGGGAAATGGAAATGGAAATGTGGTGAATTTTGGAGACAGCCTGAGTTACTCATTGTAGTCTTCAGTGTTGATCACAAAATGAACTAGTGAATGAATAAAACAAAATAGGATAAAAAGAAAATCATAACAGATGGATTAAGCATACCAGCAAAATCCCTTACTTTTCTCTCTTGAATATTTAGTATCTTTGAAAATACTATATCAAATATAGTGTGATGATTTAATTAGCTGATATAAGATTCATATAATTAATATGTTGGATATATTTTAATTTAGCATTATGTAAGTTCATATAGAGAAATCATTCAAAAGGCAAAATAGGATAAATGCAGAATATTTTCATTCCAGTTTTCATATTAGCATGTAGATTTAGTTTAATTCTTATTTTTCTTAAGAGAATGGGAAACAGAAATCACACACACACACACACACACACACACACACACATTTAGAAGTCAGGATATTAATTAAATCAGAAGCTGACATTTTGTTATATTGACCGAGCTATCAACAAACAAACATTTCAATTTCCACTGTTGTAGTATCATGATTTTAATATTCAAAGTTCTACAGTATTCCTATGTTTTATCTTATATAGTGAATTTTAAAAAGGTAAACTTTCTATGAGTAGAATCTCTAAGGATAATTACTTGTCAGTTACTTATTTGATTCTAGGCCATAGAAAGAAGATGTTCAACTTTCAGTGGGTGCTGGTCCAACTCCTACATGCCTAACCCACATTAGATTTTTTTTCTCCTCCTTTGGAGGCAAATGCAATAATTCTAAGTTATTTGAAGCTGATGGAAAAATATCAGTGCAGTCTCTTGGATAGAAACTCAGAAAAGAAAGAACTGAAATGTAGTGACAACTTTGTTAACTGAAGTCGGCTTACTTTGCCACTGCTTTTTGGTAAGGATGAAAGTCCTCATGTGAAAGAGGTGATAGCCAGTGGAGCCACAATACCCTGAGTGAACATTGTTTCATGCCTCATGTGTTCAATAATCAACATCTCTAGTGATGAATAAATTCCTTCTGTGCAAAAGTGGTTGACCATGGAGCATATTCTTTTTTTTTTCCATACATTGTTTTATTTTTTCCATTCAAGAACATAATTAAAGATAAAAAATTTTTTTTCCTTTCTTCCCCTTCTCCCGGTCCCCTCCCACTACCCCCCACCCCTCCTCCCTCCCCCCCCCGAGAGCATATTCTTTCAACATTGGATGCACAAATATCTAACAATTTTAAAGACAGACTCTTTTTATATTAATTTTAATGTCAAAAGAATTGCATATATATAAGTACAATATTTACATCACTTCTTTACTTCTTTCTCCCACTCCAATTTCCTCTGTCCACATTCCTACTCACTTTGTAGTTCAAGACCTCATCTAAAATTTTCTTCACATGCAGATATGTGCTACATACTACCAACTTGTCCAGATTAGTGTTGTTCTCATGTGCATTGTATAGAACTGACCCCATGAGATGATATAATGTATTAGAGGACATATTCCTGGAAAGACTGAGTCTCACTTCCGAAACAGAATTTGGTTATCTATAGTAATTATGACCTGGATTTTCCCAACCCCAATTCACCATGTCCATCACAATCCCCGTACTTATATTTCTCACGGAACATAGCTGAAGTGCCAGAAGATCAGAACTCTTGCTGCTAGGTGTCTTCTGGACTTGACAGAAAAGCTGCACCCAGTAGATTTCAACAAGTTAATTGTCTTTTAAAAGTGCTTCCTATTCGAACCACAGGTCCATGCAGCAATGTGGATAGGGGCAATTTCACAAGGCATCACTGCTAGATCAAAATAATTCAGGCTCATTTTTTTTTATTTCACAATCTTTTGCTCCTTTCTGACTGCAGTTTGATTCCCTAAGAAAATGTATCAGTAAAATCATAACACAATTTTAGCTCCAATTTAAATGCATTTAGCTTTTCTGATATTTTTGCCCATTTAATTTGAAAGTAAGACATGCGGTAGGAGGTAGGAAACAACAATTCAACTCCTGCATCCTACAGTAAAGTAGGTATCTCAAATTCTGTACATCAAACAGGAAACAAGTGATCTCTGCATGAAAGAAGGAAACCTAAGAATATTAAAACTGGCCTCTCCATAATTTTCTTTGCTTTCCTCCCACTGTGTTTCTTTCTCGATTTCTTATATCAAACCCTGACTGCATTGGTGACAAAGCTTTCAGTCTTTCAATAGACTGTGCAACTTAAATGTTAATCTCCAGTTTTGTGCGATGATTGGCACCTCTTAGGTACAAAGCATATATTTTTTAACTCTTAAAATTAGAAAAATCTACTTGAGCCAATTAGTTACTGAGAAAGACATAAAATTTTCTTGGTCCTGACTCATACATCTATATTTACTTTGGCAGTGTGCTTCTCATCTGTATTTAAGAGGGCAACTACTCTGTAAGAAGCTTTTACTTTTATTTTTCCTAGGGATAGTGAAAATGGCTTGAAGGGTAAGTTTGAGGACCTCCTCCTTACTTCTGCAAAGTATTTTATAAAAGCATGTACATTTTCCCAAATATTATGCATATTTGAACTGGATAAAAGTGTTCAATTCCATAGAAAACAATGAATTTGAAAAATATAAAGGTGGTAACAAATGTCTATAAATATTATTCAGGATTAGGAAAAACCCAACAGCAAATACATATATGATACCCATGTGAATGTTATAGTGTGCAAATGTAGACATGAACATATAAAGATCAGAGAACAATCTCCCATGTCATTGAGTGTCTTCTACCTTCTTGAGTCAAGGTCTCTGGGCCATCAGTGAATATACTAGTCTATCAAATCTGAGTCTCCATGGACTTTCCTGTATCTGCTTCTTGTTCTGTCTAGGAACACTGGGATTGCATGTTTATATATATAAACACTTTATATAGGTTCTGAGCACCATGATCAGATTATTAGAGTTGAACAAGATGTCCTTTAGCCACTGAATCACCTCTCTAGCACACCAGGGTTCTCTTAAATGTCAATGCCTTGAATAATAGTAAATTTTTAATCTCTTTATTTAAGCCACAAATTCAAAGACAGTGTGGCACTTCTCTAAATCTGAAATTCTATTTTATACTGGGATTATCTGCAATCCATGACTTTCTTTATAGACCTTTAAACTGCATAATTTTTTATTACCATTCATTGAAGAAAGCTGTTAATTTAGCTAAAGCAAATATTATTGATACAATAAGTAGCTGTTTCTTCGTAACTGTTATCATGTCCATGTTGCTTTTTGGAATTCAGTTTAAGACACAAACATATACCCACACACATAGGTGCACCTGATATTTGGTAGAGAAGCCAAAATATACATTAGAAAAAAGTCATCATTTTCAACAAATGGTGATAGTCAATCTGGGCGACTACAGGTAGAAGAATCCAAATAGATTAATACTATCACCCTGCACTTAAACAACTTCAAATAAATCAATAATCTTAATATTAAAACCAATTATGCTGAACCTTGTAAAAGAAAAAGTGGGGGATAGCTGTAAACTCATTATAGTTAAAGTCACTGACATAGATATAAACTTTCCAAACATGACAAGGCACTAAGATCAACAATTAGTAAATGAGATCTCATGAAATTGCAAAACCACTGCATGTCAAAAGACATCATTTGAACAAAGTAAAAACCTACAGAATGGGCAATGATTTCATCACCAGCATATTTAACAGCGAGCTAGTCTCCAAAATATGAAAAGATCTCAAAACTTGATATCAACAAGTCACATATCCCAATTCAAAAACTGGGTATAGATATAAACAGAGAATTCTCAAAAGAAGACACTGAAATTCATGAGAAACAATTAAAGAAAAATCTAACATGTTTAGCCATCAGGAAAATACAAATCAAAGCTACTTTGAGATTCTATCTTAATACTGTCATAAAGGCTAAAATAATTACAAATGACAGCTTGTGGATCATGATTTGGAGCAAGGGAAGCATTCATCAACTGCTGTTTGGAGTGAAATATGTACAATTACTATTGAAATCCCACATCAATCTGCCCCAGTCATACAATTGTCACCCATATTCAGAGGCCCTAGTTTTTTTTCTGGCTGGTTCTTTTGCTATCAGGCCAGAGTTGGAAAGCTTCCATTAGCTCAGGTCATCTGTTGCCATGGGTATCCCCATCATGGTCTTGACCTCTTTGCTATTATTTTCACTACTGCCTCTCTTCAACTGGACTTTGGAAGCTCTGCCCATTGCTTCACTGTGCGCCCATACATATTTCTAACTATATAAATACAACTCTCTTAGACTGGATAGTCATACTTGCATGTAAATGCTTTCTGTGGAACTGACCGTTTAGTATTTATCCTGAGGATGAGTTCTTGTAATAATAGAAGGCAAAGGAAAGCTTCAAATGGAGGGATGCAATCAGCACCCCTGGTCAACGCTGATGCCTATGAACTACAGCAATGACCACCATGAGAACATAGCCCTAAGCATGAAGCCGACACGTAACTTGGTGGTAAGGAGCAGGTACCTTATTTGATTTACTACCTGCTCAACAAAAGGCAATGCATGCCTGATCATGGAAACCCAGCCATCTATTGAAGTCATGTATCTTAGAGGAAAATCTACAACTTACTAAAAAGCAATGGCCCCAACTACATTCTAAAATATTCACTTATGCCTATAGTTTAGTGTAGTCTTTAGTCCATTTCATTGCTCCACTGTGCATGCAGTGGAGCAATGGGCTAAGCTTCCAAAGTCTAGTTGAAGAGAGGGAGGAGTGAAAATAAGAGCAAAGAGGTCCCACTTTCTCCTCTATCAGGTTCAATGTGGTCAGATTTATTTTGCTATCTTTAATCCATTTGGACTTGAGTTTTGTACATGGAAACAGATATGGATCTATTTTCATTCTTCTACAGGATGACATCCAGTTATGCCAGCACCATTTGTTGAAGATGCTTTCTTTTTTCCATTGTATCTTTTTTGCTTCTTTGTCAAAAATCAGGTGTTTGTAGGTGTGTGGATTAATATCTGGGTCTTCAATTCAATTCCATTTGTCAACATCTCTGTTTTGATGTCAATACCAAGCTGTTTTCATTACTGTAGCTCCGTAATAGAGCTTGATGTCAGGGACGGTAATGCCTCTGGCAGTTCCTTTATTATACAGGATTGTTTTGGCTATCCTGATTTTTTTTTTCATATGAACTTGAGTATTGTTCCTTCAAGATCTGTGAAGAATTGTGTTTGGATTTGGTGGGGATTACATTGAATCTACAGATTGCCTTCAGTAAGATTGCCATTTTTACTATGTTGATCCTTCTTATCCAAGAGCATGGGAGATCATTCCATTGTCTGGTATCTTCTTCAATTTCTTTCTTCAAAACTTTAAAGTTCTTGTCAAATAGGTCTTTCACATCCTTTGTTGGTGTTACCCCTAGATACTTTATTTGATTTGTGGCTATTGTGAAAGGTGATGTTTCTCTAATTTCCCTCTCAGCTTCTTTATCCTTTGCGTATGGGAGGGCTACTAATATTTTTTTTTTAGTTGATCTTGTATCCTGCCACTTCACTGAAGGTATTTATCAGCTGTAGGAGTTCTCTGGTAGAGTTTTTGGGGTCGGTCAAGACCATGATGGGTATACCTATGGAAACAGCTGACCTGAGCTAATTTAAGCCTTCTACCTCTGGCCTGATAGCAAGAGAACCAGCAGAGGAAAAAAACTAGAAAACATATTAAAATAATTTTAGATTTTATTTGAAAATCTGAAGTGTAGGAACTAAGCTATGGCAATAGAAAAGCAAGAATTATTTTTAAAAGTATTGGCATATTTGTGCAGAAAGTACTAGACCCATCATTGGACACTTTATCACAGACTTACATAGAAAAGATTTTCATACGGTCCTCTTGGTTAAAAATTCAAATCACTTTTAAAAAATTATCATATAGAGCACAGAATTGATAAAGAATTTGAGTAGATATTCTCACTGACTTATTACTTCCCCTTTTATGCGTAACACAATCTGCACTAAACTTAGGATCCTTCAAAATGCTTAAGGTTTTTTTTTTTTAAATACAAGGAGATTTTATTTTTTGAAATGCCCTGGTTACATTTTTATTTTTATTTTTAAAAGGAAAAGTTTTCCAACAGATAAAAAAGAAAAATGACTTAAAATGAAATAATAAAATATTATATAGAATCTAATCACAAGAATATTAGCATGATTCTATTGTTATGAATAACAATATTAAAAGTAATTAGTGAAGGTATATTAGAATGTATAAAAATGAGAAAATTTTGATGGATCTATCAAAAAACATCCATACTACCTAGATATCTATCAAACTAAATTCCAAAAATATTACTAAATTCATAAATATAAATCTGCTTCAGCATAAACTAGTATTTGTTTGATGAGCTATCAATGCATCATATATACATTAATATGTAATAAACAATAAAGGATTTGAATTGTACAGTACAAAAGTTTATTCTAAATTAACATTCCCGTAAAAAGTATAATATAAATATTACTCCAAACACGCAAGTAAGCTGTAGTTGACATAAATCTCATAGTGATATTGTGTGTCTTTAACCCAAGCACTTGGGAGACAAAGGCAGGCAGATTTCTGCATACGAGGTCAGTCTAGTCTAGAGAGGAGTAGGATCCAGGAAAGCCCCTGACACACTGTCACTCAGAGAAACGCTGCCTCAGAAAAAGAGAAGGAAATAGATAATAAAGGGATAAAGAGACAAAAATAAAAATAAAGCCTCGATATATGTTTTATTTTGAAAATACTATATAATTTTTTCTCTGATAAGCACAAAATTAAATTAGAAATTATTCAGAATATGTATAAAGTTATTAGATACAAGGCTAAGTGTCATTAGCCTTTGTTCTCATTCTTCGTGCTCAGGAACCTGTTCCCAGGACAGGTAATGATCTGGAGCTATAATCTTAGTCCTCTTGGTTGAAATCAATAGGCAAGTAAAGTAATCATATACTACACTGTTTCTCTAAGCAGAAATGTCTTCTCACTTTTCATCAAGTAAATCACTTTTGCATAATTATTTAATGTTAAGGAACTTCAAAAACTAACTAGGAGGATGCATTATGAGTATAACTTAAAAGGGACTTTGATTTTAATTACTCAATTAAAGTTAATTATTTCATCTGAACAGAATATTCAGTTCTGATCACAGTTACAATTAAAATAGTTTTAAATAAAAAAATCTATTCTCCATTTATAGATCTTAATCATTAATTATTTATTTAATTAATTAGAGCTTGAATTTTGTCAGGGTAATGAACCAAATAGTGATAAATAGCACAATTAAAAATTATTATAAAAATATTTTTTGTCTATAAGATGGAGAAATTTAAAGATTATTCATATATAATTTAAATATTTATGTGTTAAAATATTTTTCTAAACTCACATTTTTTTTGTCACAACACTATCCCACCAACTTATTTAGCCACTATAATTTTGAGGAAAAGCCATAGTGCATTTCAGTGTCCCAGCAATTATGAAATTGTCATTTAACTGCCAAAATTTTAGCATGATGTTCTCCAACTCAATGTGAGATTAAATGAGATGAAAATTTCCTCTCAATTCACAGGAAATCCTGTGTTTAATTATAATAGGGATGTGGGAAATTACGTTCACAGAAGAGTCTAGCTGGGCCTAGTATGCCAGCCCTGCTGACCATTCCAACTGAACAGCTTCCATTTGAACACAATGAGCCATGATTATTGCCAGACATCAACTCAACCTCATGTGGGCCATAACACCATGGCTTGTTTGATGGAAGAGATAAGATAGGATTTATTTAATCAGATTCGTTATGGCCTCTAAAATTTATGAATAATTAATATGGTTACTCATTTTAAAAACATATGGTTTGAAAAGCACATGCTTGCTTTTTATATTTTTAATGCTTTAAGGTCTAAATTTCATATTTTAAATAGGTATAACTTAGGGAAAGCATATGCTGCACAAATACCTCTGTTAAAAATGTTTCTGTGAGAAAGGGGGTATAAATTAAGGGGGGAAGTAGAAAATCTTCAAATCTGAGTAGTAGAAATCTAAAGGGGTATTTCATAAAAGAAACTCTTGAATATCAACATGACAGAAAAGGTTACTACTGAAGGGAGGGAGGAAGATGGATAAAGAGAGGGAGAGGAGGGATATGAAAGGAAGCAATACACAGATATTAAGGGTATTTTCAATTATTTAATTATACATGAGTAACTTGCAAATGTCGTACTGTTACCTGGTAAAGCAGATAAGGCACTGAGTTAAAAATGTCTTTTGGAATTTTCATTATCCTGGTAACTGATGGGCTACTTAACAACACTAAGATTATAACACCAAGCATGATATGATAATAAAGGTTAAATGTGACCAGTAAATATGTAGGACCTATTAACCTAAACCTTGAGGGATGATGAAAAGACAAGAGTGGTATAAGATTTTCTACATAAAATGATTACATCTATTATGGGTGATATATGATTTAAAATATCCTAAATGGATGTGTTCGGTTAACAGAGAAATTCTAATTTTTCCTACTGCTTCTACTTTACAGTCAAAGCTTTTATCTGTATAATGATAGGTAATCAATGTATCAAGTATTTGTAAGGAAAGTTTTCCTTCTGTGATGGAATAAGTGTCTTAGGCCTTAAAATGTCCAGTAATAGATAAGAAAAATAGGAGAAAACTTTTGTCACGTATCTGCAGGATGGGAAAGGCAAGGTCAAGTATCAAAAGCTATGGCTGGGGGGAGAGTCTATTTTCTTTTTCTTAGTTGGAGTGTGAATTTTTCAGTTTCTATGTGCATATACCTACTTTATCCTGCACTATTTGCTACAAATATTATCCAATATGGTTTCTGGAATTTGTGTCAAGATCAGGACTTTAATGGTGTGAGACCAATTCTGAGTTGTCTATTTTATCAGATTATTTTGTTTGTATGGCTCTGCATTCCTTGAGGTCAGAAAATGGGTTATACCTAGTGTTGTTCAGTCTTGCTCAAGATTTTATAGGAACTATGTGGTCCTTTATATGTTGCAATGAAGATTTAAGTTTTGTTTCTTTTCATTATGTGCACAATACCATTGTAATTTTGAAGAGAGCATTTTGATGTTATTGCACCTTATGGGACAAATAAGGATACTCACATGAAGAAAATTTAAATTAGATCCATATCTCTTACCAGGTACATGAATGGAATAAAAATATAGTAAAAGACTTAATTCAAAGTTTCACTCTGAAAACAAAATAAGGAGAACAATTTAAAATATGGATATAAACAAGGCATTTCTAAAAAATTCCCCAGTAACTCATAAAATTTTACCATGGAATAGCAACTGGGATTTAATAGCATCAGAGCACTCTTTCAAAGCAAATGAATGAGTTCAGTGACAACAAAGCATACAGAATGTAAGGAAAAACCAGTGAGTCGTGTATCTTATAGAAAATCATCTTAAATACACAGTTTATTGAAAATTTTCTAAATAAGCCAATCAATGAGTGAAGGAACCAAAAACTTGTTAAAATAAGAAATAATATGGCTAAATATAAGTGTGCAACATTTTTACATATCAGGGAAATGCAAATTTAAAATGGTGACATCCATTCCACCCCAGTTAGAATGAACAAGCTTTGGTAAGTTGAAAGATACTGAGCCATTATACAATGTTGATCAGAATGTAAAGTAGGCCAGCCAAATGTGAATTGTTATGTTAATTTCTTGATAATCTGATATTTTGATATATTTTTATATGTAATAAAAATCCATATATAATATGTTCTATTAGGTATCAGATATCTTGTTATAATAATGAAATAATATTAGAAAAATCACACAGGAATACTCATTACAATGATGCTACTAAATTATCTGGTGTTTTTCAACAGAAAAATGAGTATGGAAAATGAGATATGTGTGTTCATATAAATGAACTTTACTTTAACCTAAACATAGAAAATTATGTTTTTTTCAAGTAAATTGTCAGCTGGCTGGTGGTGGTGCACGCCTTTAATCCCAGCATGTGGGAGGCAGAGGCAGGTGGATCTTTGTTAGTTCAAGACCAACCTGGTCTACAAGAGCTAGTTCCAGGACATGCTCCAAAGCTACAGAGAAATCCTGTCTCAAAAAACCAAAACCAAAACCAAAACCAAAACAAAAAAAACGAAAAAAAAACCAAGTAAATTGTCATTTTAAAGGAAACAAACAACAACAACAAAAAACACCTAAATACCAACATCAGAGTCCAGCTCTACTGACTTCCTGTGAAGGTTTATCTCAGGTGCCTCAGCATAACAAAAGGACTTAGAAAATTTCAAATCTAAGATGTGTGGAACAAGTTCACACACATGCTATTTAAATCATGTTCTTTATTCTTCTTGTGCTGTAGATATTTTAGCTTATATACAGACATAAATGAGGACAATACTTTTTTAACATATGGTTTCTTAAGAGTCCTAACTGTCCTGGAATTTACTATGCAGTCCTTGAACTCTCAGAGATCCACCAAAGGCAATATTTGGAGCTTAAATTTCTCAGGGTCAAGAAGTAGATAAGAACTGCCCCAAGTGACATTGTCAGCATCTTTATGAGCTCGGGAAGGCATGGCTAGAAAGACTCCCACACAGTGCTAAGTGGTAATAAGTCTGATTTTGGAGGATTTAAATTCTAAGAAGGGAGAAGGGGAGTTGGTGTATGTTATTATATTTCTAGATTAAAATCCTGTATTAATAAACTGAGATGAGTGTAGGTATAGGGAGTGAATAGCTTTTCTAGGCTTAGAGCAGGTGTCAACTGAGGTTATATTTTCCCAATCAGCTGTGGGTGAATTTGGTACACCCAGTCACCTTATGAGGAAGGACTATGAATCAAACAAGCTTGGACATGCCTTGTCTCTATCTTGAAGGTCTCAAAATTGATTTATTTAAAAGACTTCTCTTCTAACTAATTGTCCCGCCAAATAAAAGATAATTGCAGTGAGTTGGTTTCTAAGTTTATCTCAGGGAACAAAGCAGAGATTAGGCTATGGGATCCAAGGTTTCTGACTATGTAACTAAATTCTCTCATTGGATGTCTCATGGTATAAGGAAAGTCACCCAATAAACAAAAGAATAAGGCAGACATTTAGATGTCCATGGTCCTTATAGGACAACTATACCGATTATGAAGCATATCTCAGCATATATTCTTTATTTCAAGAAAAATGAAAAATTGAAATTTCTAGCAATGCTGAAACATGCACGGGCAGCCTATATGTGGCAATTCTGTTGAACTTATCCATATTGGGTTTCATGGTCTAGTTGATGAGGACAATAGACCAGGTCTTTTCCTCTCTATATATCAAGACTTTATTGCTAAATGAAAAGTCATCTTCTTCCTGACCACTGAAAGAAATATGAGATTACATATACACATCATATAAGTTTACACACTACTATACAGATGTTGGTGAGACATACAGCTGCTTAAGAAAAAGTGAAAACTGATGGTCCTATAGACCTTGTCTGGATAGGATTAACCTCTATCAGATTAAATGTCTGGGATGTTTAAATCAAAACTGTGGTTGTCACGTCTGTACCTCCCATGTCCCCTACAAACACCAACAAAAATACAAAGCAAAACTCTTCAAGTTCATAATGACAAATCATTTTTCTGACTTTGTGCCAATATATATTATATGTTTATATATATACATATAACATGTATATATAATATATAGGCATAAACAAATATGTATATATGTGTTGTTTAGGAGTGTTAATGTGAATTCCAAGAGGAAGAAATAAAAAAATGAATAAGATACAAGTTTATTGTATACTTGTATGAAAATATCTTTATGGAACCCAATCATAGAGAAAATTAAAATATTCAAATAAATAATTATCCTAAGGACAGTAGAGATGGATCATTGGTTAGGATCTGTTAGTTCACAAGCATTTTGTGATTCTAGTCCCAGGTACTCAGAAATAAGTGATAAGTGATAAACCAGCAAGCTTCTATCTTAGGCCTGAAATCCATTTTTGAGTAAAGACAAACTAGATTTATTCCTGATTTTGATAAAAACTGTTTCTCAAGGGTTGAGGTAAGACCCACCTGTTATCTTAACTACAAATGATTTGTTCTTCCTATTTCAGGAAATGGCAACCTTGTCTTTTCTTCCAACTGTCCAATGCTGACCTCTTGAGTTGTGTCTTAAGGAGAAACATCCCTGTACATGAATACAAATATTGGTTAAGTTAATTTGACCATAATGATCTTTGGGGTTAATATTTATAGTTCCCAGCAAGATTGAGACCCTAATACAAATTTAGAAATTCAGAAGTCAGACCATTTGCTCTGGCTTTCATCGACTGAAGAGCTACTCCCCAGGTGAACACATATTGAAGACATTCCAAGGCCCCAGTGCACACCTTAAGTTCACAGGATCCCTTGAGCAAAGGGCTACATCAGAAAAGAAAACAGCAACCTTCATTCTATCAAGATTGTTTCTGCTAAGTCATAGAAACGTTACTGTGGCATTTGGTTTTGTTCTGTTGAATATGAATTTGGAAAAATTGTTAGAGGTTCTCCCCTGATAGAATCTCAGGGAAACAAGGGAGATGTCACATGTGTACTTAGTTAACTGGGTGCTTGAACAGATCCATGAGTTCTTTTGCCGATCCACACTAGGACTCTCGAAATGCCATGGTGGTACCAGGAGCTGAGAAATTTAAATGGTCCTGCACAAGAGGCCCCAACTTGTTGTCTTTCAATGCCCACACTGCACAACAGAATTTGGAAACCCTGATTGCTGTCTGTGACCCTGGGTACTAAAAGATGCTTGACATGGCTACACTAGTAGCCACGGTTAAACATTTTTTTCTGAACATTCGATTCAGTTTAACAAGGCATTCAAATATATTTAGGCTATTCTGCTGCATTTGAAAGCTGACACTGGAGTTGTGGCAGAAAAAAATATTAAAGAGAAAAGCAGAACAGCTAAGAAAGTTTATATTATTATTTTAACCATCTAAATTTTTTGCTAAGTTGTAAACTTTATCACAAGATTTGTAAGACTCTTGTATGATATTTCTTTACTTCAAAATTTATGTTTATTAGATATGGTTAAAAATCTGTAAAATCTGTAACAAAAGTTGACTTAGAACTTATAATACAGGGTTAATAACTAGAAATTTATGCATAGTTAACCACTCAGACAGCACCACTAGCCAAAATAAAAACGAAACATAATCCACTCTCTTACTTATGGTTTGATTGCTGTGAAGAGTCACCATAATCATGGCAACTCTTATAAAGGAAAATATTTAATGGAAGATGGATTACTGTTTCAGAGTTTTAGTAGATTATCACATGGCAGGAAGCATAATGACACATATACAGACAAGATGCTGGAGAAGTAGCTGGGAGTTCTATATTTGGATCAGTAGGCAGTAGGAATATAGAGTGATACTGGTCCTAGCTTCATATTATGTAATCTCAAACGGAAACTGCATTTAGTCTAAATTCAAAAGTGCCCATAGATTACCACAGTATGTGTATAAGAGTCCAAAATTCAAGGTCTCTTCAGACAATCATGACTATCCTTTAACTATAACCCCTGAAAATTAAAATAAAAAAGCAGATAACACGCTTACAATATAGACTGACATTGAATATACATTGCCATTCCAAATGGGAGAAAAAGTAGCATAGTTCAGAAATACTGAACCAAAACAGGACTGAAAACAGTTGGTTAAATTCTAAACCCTGAATCTCTTTGTCTGATGTCAACACTCCTCAGATCTCCAACTACTTTCTACTCTGTTGACAGCAATATACTTCCTTCTCCTGGGCAATTCCTACTCTCTATTAGAAGCTTTCCTCAGCAGATAACTCACAAAGCTGTAATATCCACACTCTTGGGTTCTCCAAAGCAATCCATGCTTCATCTACGCAGCTCCACACTATATTCCTTTTAGGCCTCTTTTCAAGTGTACCCCTTACACATTCCTAGCCATAGATGCTTTCTTCAGTCATGGAAGGAGATTCCATAACCATAACCCCTCATTTGTATTTTTGCCTCCAAAGCCAGAACCAGGGAGCCAATCTAAAATTCCACTGCTTACTGGGGTGAATTATGTCCTCCCTCTTCACAGACATTTTTCATTAGCTTTATTTATTTATGCTAATTTTCTTCACTTCCTAAGTTTGGTTCTCCTGCTACATTCTTTGTAGATCAGGCTGGCCTTGAACTCAGAGTTACACCAACTTCAATCTTCCCTATGCTGGAGTTAAAGATGTACACCACCATGCCCAGCCTTAAGCCTTTTTTTAATTTCTTGTTCACTTCTCTTTAATTCAGTTCCAAAAGTAGGAACCTTAGCTAGCTGGGGTCTTGCTTTGTGGTAACCGCTGCCTTTATTCCTCTTAGCATCCAGTTTTTCTTTAATGTGTTTATGCTTCCTCATGCTCCTTTTGTTTTCTTAACACTTCAGGTCTTCTGTACAAAGATTGCACCTTTCAGTTTTCTGTATTTATGGAATTCTTGAAGGTGCAAGTAAGGTCTCTTGGTTTGTAAATACTTCTTTTGTCATTTCTTGGGCTCTATTCCTTCTTTTGTTTATGTTTTTCTTATTCTGATTTGTTAGTTTTGGTTTTAACTATGTATTATATTACATTTTATTTTATAATTATCACTTAGAAGCTTGTTTGTTTTCTAATGTGTGACAGAAAGGGGATTGATTCTGATGGGAGGGTATTTGGAGAGGAGGTGAGAGGAATAAGGAACAGAAACCAAAATCAAGACATATTAGGACATCTATCTTCAAAAAAACAAAAAAACAAAAAAAAAAGAAAGCCAAATGCCTTTGATGTATAGTAAGAGGCACTGGGATTTAATATTATTCAGATAAAATGAATTTTACAAATGGTGGTTTCCACTTTAAACAAATCATGAAATAATCTAACTCATGACAGGAAACACATTTAGAACACGCAAATTAGCCAGAATATACTTAAGACATTAAGATTTGACATAGAATATTTTCAAATATACTCATCATAAATTCTTTCCTTCCTTATCTTGTTCCCTCCCTTAAGACATCTATTGTTGTCTTTATTAAAAACTAAGGAGATTATAGTGAATGTATTTAGGTGCGTGTGTGTGTGTGTGCGTATGAAAACTAATAAAAATAAAGCCTGCGACTTTGAAAGATAGCAAGGAGGAGGTATGAAGGAGGTTTTTGAGGGAGGAAAGGAAATGGGGAAATATGTAATTATATTATAATTTCAAATATTAAAAAATTAAAAGGCAATGTATTACAGAATTTCTGTTTATTTCATCAGTCTGTTCTTCAGTTAAAAACAGGCAGAGCTTTTATTCAGCTGGCCAGAATCTAACAGCGAGCCTTGGAGGATCAAGAAGAGAGAGAAAGAATGACCAGAAGAGAAGAGGCAGGATTTCTGTACTTTACAAGTTGGAAGCAAGCAGTGGCCAGTGTTCACAGTGGTTTAATTTTTCTCAGATTTCTTTTATATTTGTGCACAGGTTTTGTTTTATAATAAATTGTAAAAGAAATCATTATCATCTGACACCCTACATTGGGTGCCAGGTAAAGTTTTTGCCTAATTATTCTTTATAAATAAAAATATTGGTACAAGAACCTTAATGATCAGAGAAACTTCAGAGAAGTCACTAGTGACCTCCTATCTCTCTTCCATCCTCCATTCAAAGGATCCTTTCTCAGCACCACCATAGTACTCCCTTTCTCTTATCTACAACCCTCCAAATATTCTATGGTTAATTTTGGACAACTAGCAGCAAACTTTGGCCTCTGACTCAAAGGAAATTTTATTGTCAGGATGCATTCAAAAATATCACACAACAGGAATGTGCATTATTTAATTATAAATTTTGGAATTATACAATCATTTTATTTCCCAATTAATTCTATTAATTACTGATAGTAGAGTACTTTGCTAAACTGTGGTGAGTAATATGGCTTACACAAATGTTGATTAGTTCTTAAAAGCATAGGCCTTGCTGAGGAAGAGGTTAATTTTTGTTTTATTTCCTACTTTGAAATATGTCCTGTCATACTTTTACTGAACAAAATAACAACACAATAAGAGCTAAGGAGTGTTTCTTCATTAATCCCCTTGACCAAAGATATTCAACACAGGCATATCATACTAAAAATAGCAAAATAGGAGCAGAAACAGTCCCCTAATACAAAAAATCTATAGATGACTACTTAATTTCTAAATAATTAATAGAATTATTTATATGAATAAATGTACCTTTGAATGATTTCTTTATTATGCTGCTACTCTTTCTTCTTCTTTCTGATTTTAGTCTGTTTTTGAAAATTTGTTATTTGATACTATGAAGTATATAGTTGTCAGTTATGCAAGTTTATATGATTTTTTCATTCTGTGTTCATAATTATTTAAAAGCACTCAAATTTAATATTGTGCTATTTTACACAGACAGAGTATATTAGAACAATTTACAACTATTTCTACTTTTTGTTTTAATTAAAGGTATAGCAGACATGAGCTTACTACAAGTTATATGGTGTTTTGACTGTTTTCTCTCCTAGAACTTAGGTTTTAATTAATGTTTTTTTAGATGTTGGAAAAAGATGAATTCTTTATTTTACTATGTCAGGCAATTCCCTTATGCGTCAGTTAGTAATATATTGCATCCAATGTATACACTTATATATTATCATTATCACATTTTATATTTTCTTTTTATCTTTTATTGACTTATTTTGTATTGCATATTATCATTGATTTTGTACTGAAAGTAAAGTCATTTACTCTATGGCACTTATGTGGATTTATAATCCTTCGTTGAAGATGTATTGAACCAGAAACTTATTGAAATGATAGGTGTTATTCCTGCTCCCCAACGCTGGTGTCCTTTAAGCTGTGAAGTTCTCTCCATGTGGTTCTTCTTGAAAACTCTCTTTGCTTCATTGACTTTCTTGCTCATGCTTACGTTAATTATCTCAAAACTTAGACATTCATCTGAAGGTTTAGAAAAAGATGCTCAACTGGTATGTACTGTTCCAAGACTGCCTTAGTGCCTGAATTATATTTTGTATTTTGTATTTCCATATTTATTTTAGAAATTTTTCACAAGTTTTTGGAAATACCTGATATGAACTTGATTGCATTTGTACCATATTTATAAAAATATTGGAGTTTTCAACTTTCTAATATTCTTGTGTCAAAGAAATATGGAATATCTAAGTCAGTTATTCAACAGTTAGTAACAGAGTTTAAGTGGTGAGGATCTTAGATAGCTTTTTTAGAGTTGCTTTTAGTTATTCTGAAATAGGACATTACCAAAATTTAAATTTCAGTTGCAATTTTTAATGTTTATGATTGCTTCATAAGAGTAAAATGGGATTCAAACAGTGATCTGGTGTTCAGTGCAACTGCCATTTTCTTTTTTTCCCATATTCTTTTATTTTTTTCCATTCAAAAAAATTTACATTTCCTCCCCTTCTCCCAGTCCCCTCCCGCTCCCCCGCTCCTCCCTCCCGCTGCTTCCTTAAAAGAGGGCATGGTGTCCAGGCCTGTGGGAAGTCCAAGGCCCTCCCCACTCCATCCCGGCCTAGGAAGGTGTGCATCCAAATCGACTAGGTTCCCACAAAGATAATACATGCAGAGGAGATTTTCTAATGTTCTCAGTAAATTGTAAATATGACTAAAGTTTCTCATTTGAATTTCAATTGAGCAATCACATATCTTTAAAAAATTAGTCTGCCCTCGTCTGAATTTTTGTTTTTAAATATGCATTATTTTTCTGTCTATATATACACAGCATGAGGGCAAACAGTCCAACAACAGGTGCTTCCATAGTGTGAAATATTGATTCCCACACTCATTTTAATACAAGTAGATGGAAATTTCAGAACAAGAATAGCACTGCTTCAGTCTTGGTTGGAAGCTAAATGGCTCAAATTTTGGGAAGAATTTCTGGGATAGGCTCACATTAAAGGAATTAAGTAGCTAAGATCAGATCTGATGTGTACATATGAAAAACCGCAGGAAAACAGACAATGAAAGCTATAAAGATTGGATGTGCTGCTTGGCTTCTGGTTTCTTCCACATTTCTTTTCTGTTTTTGCCTTTGGTTGAATAAAAGGTACTGCCTACATTCTGAGCTTGTCTTCCTCTCCCAGTTGTCACTTATCTGCTCAGATATTTCACAGATGTGCCCAGAAGTTTGCTTCAACAATCTTCCATACATCTAGCAACTCAATCAAGATTTGCCATCATATCTGTGCTGTTTTTCTATTAAAACCACGTGTATTCCAACCTGTCTTTCCTCATGTCATCTCATCTCTCATAATCTCACGCATATGACATCTCATTTCATCTATCTCATGATGTCACTTGCATAAGTATCCTCTGCCTTGCTAGTCATCTATCTTCTGATTTTCTCTGGTTTCTCTGTAATATAGCACTAAAAAAATGTTAAATCCAAATTGCATATAGTATTTTCTTTAAAATATCTTCAGTGTCATCTCTTAGTTGTTATTTTTTATTCTTTGAATGTTTTAAGCAGTCATTTGTCCCTGATCAAGGCCTTATATATGGTGAAATAGAATATTTCAACTTTCAATTTTTAATGTAAAATTAATCTTACTACTAATGCACAGAACGCCAAGGAAAATTTCAAGCAACCATCATGTATCACATAGTATTTCCTAGGGCAAATACAAGAAATAGCTTGTATTTCTAATTATTGTTGACTTATGCAAAATACAACTGCCACCACATTGCTCTCTCAAAATAGGAAATCTACTTGTAAGTTGAATTTTCAAGAACTATAACTGATCTGATGAATGCTCTACTTGGAAAGAGAGATAGGTTCAGAAATTGATATACACCTACATGTGACTATGTTAAAGTTTGATATTCCTTTGCTCTTCCTATACACATATACTTCATATACTTTATAATTTCTAAAGCATTTCTATTGACAGAGTAATAACATGCATGACTTCCTTGTGTGCATTGTCATTTTATGAATGAATTTTAAATACAGGAACGTAGACATAAAGATGGAAATTGAAAAAGATATAGAGAGGAGAGAGAGAGAAGAAATTCTACTGTTCAAATTTGTAATAAATGAAGGCCAATCAAATGTTAACAAGCTAAAACACTTGTTAACGCAAAATTTAAGCTAATGAAAAATTTAAAGAGCATTTAATTTTTAGTTGTGGAAAGTTAAGGATCAGGAAAGGATGTAAAAATGAATTAAGGAGGAATAGATTTTTAATAAATGATTGAATTACAATTGATGTAATGCTAAAGATGGACTCTAGTTATACATACAAAGGAGAATGCTGAGTATTCTGCTTATGTCAACACCTCTCTGCTATTTAGTTCTGCAATATTTTAAATTCACATTTTTAATATAGCATATTTTCAAGTCCAAATGAATTAGTGAAATAACAATTTTATTAACATGAGTTTGAGTAGGCTGCTGCTAAAATGAGATATAATATCATGTATTTTTATGTAATGAAGAAAGTCTGTTTATTTGAGTTAGTGTGTACTCAGAAAAATGTTATTATATTAAGTAGTAAAAATACTGCTGCTCCTTACTGGATTTTTTTATTGTTATCCTAGTCATACTTGAAGTAGTTCATAAGTTAATTGAAACAGGGACCAATTATTAGCAACTTTAATTTATACCAAACTATAGACTTCTCTTGACATACTCTCTTTGATGAGATATTAAAAAAATGCACTTGACATTTTGCCACAGAAAGATAATTGCTCTCTAGTTCCAATTAGGATGACACATAATTTGAATTGAATTGCCTAATATGTTGTTCTAAAATTTAAAAGGAAGAAGACATATACCCTAAAGTGACCATGATTTAGAAATACAGTGTGTTAGTCTTTACAAAGAGCAAAAGCCCAATTTTCTTTTCGTTTCTACTGGTGTGGAAAGGGTAAATTATCAATTTCTTCTGATGACACATTTCAAGTAGTGTCCTGAAGTATAATATTGAGTATCATTAGCATTAGAGTAGCTTCTCAATGAGAGGCTGTTAGCAGTGGGTTCCAACACTTAGCAATATTATCCAAAATATATAACAAAGAACAGGAAAATCATATAATCAAATAGTTCATATGAAAATAAAATGCATTATAAAATTAATTTGTTTTGATTTCTGGTTACATAAAATTAGGTATATGTAATATATGTTGAGAACAGCAACAAAATAACAAATTGCTGTCGGCAACTGCAAATGTAAACACATATGACACACCAGTAAAAATTCAGGTCTTAAATCACTTGTGAAATATTGAAATGAAACACTCATACAGCTAGACTTTATGTATGAAAATATTAAGCAGAGTAAAATAAAATGTGCTCCTAACCACAAACCTAAGAAAATTACAGTAAACTCTTTAAAATTTCCATAATAAAGCTTTTCTGTTTGTAAACTTTTAGCTGATAAAACTTAATGTAAATAAATGATCACTTTACATAAACACAGTCACATGTATATATAGATCTACATAGTGTTCTTATAGAAACAACAATTTTCAGAGATGTTTACATAAAAGTGGGAGGAGGAGGCTCAAGAAGGAGGCCATCTTGGAGACTTTAAGTCATAAGAAGTGAAGAGCCTATGATAGAAGCTCTGCTTATGAGGAGCAAATGGTGACCATGAGGGAAAGAGAAGTTTCCCAATGCCCACTCTGCTTATGAAATGCAAAACTGGTGCTCTTTTTGCTAAACACATGACAAAGAATTTTAGTCATGGGTTAGCAAGAAGCTATGGAGATTCCTTCAAAACTACTCAGTCACTAAGAATAATAATGAAAATCTATTGAAATATATAAGAAAAGATACAGATTGTATGTGTAATTCGACTTTAGAAGATAACATTTAACATCAACTTTGTTCAATGCTTCAGACATCATGGAAAAAGAAATTATAGATACTGACATTAAGAAAAGCAATGGAAAAACACTATGTTTTTTTGTATTTGTTTCTTGTTGCACTTAAATATGAATATCTCCCTTTAAAATAATCATGAGTTAATGATCATAGAAAATATCAGGTATCATCTTAGGATTCTGAGTGTGTGTTTACATAAATGTACGTAAATGGAAGAATAGGGGTTGATTTCTAATTTGTTTGATGTCGAATACAATGAATTGAAGAAGCATAAAATTACTCAAAGATATTTCTGTTTAAACTTTATTAAGAAATAATTATTTGTTTATGGTAACCTTGTTGAAAGATTTATTTTTTAAAGAATGTAAGTAATTATGTGCCCAGATTGTTAAAGAAAGAATTTTTCTTGAAAAGAATCAATTAGTTGGGTGACCTTTCAATAACTTCCTTTTCATTATGTTTTATACTTTAATTCTATCCTCCTACTAGAAGATTATTGCATAATTAGGGAGTTAAATACATAAAATTGGCCCTATTGGCAGAGAAGTAAAAAAAAAATGCATTCAGGTATTAGCATAAAGAGAAAAGAAAGAGCAGAAAAAAAATCCATTAACATTAACGGAGAGATTTTACTAACATTTAGGCATATGCTTCAATCCCAGTGGACTCATTTCACTCAAATGTCACCATCATAAAACCACCCTGGCACAGTGTCTGCAGTGTGGAAGCAGGCTGCCTTGGAGCTGAGGTGACTGAACTCCTTCACAAGTGAAGAGTTCTAGCTGTCTTTGTTAGAATGAGGAGCAATGTAATAGAAATAATTGATCACTTCAAATGCAGCTTCTGTAATTAGGTGTACACAACTACTAAATGCCTTTATTTTCTTCAATAAAAGTCTATAAATAGCATCTTTGCTTATTTCACAATAATCTCTATATTGAAAACAGTACCAATAATTTTTCTGTTTACATGAGACACCATTAGTGTGTAAAATTCCCATAGGTAACCATTTTTTAAAGCATTAAATATATTTTGCGATGCTTAATCAGCAAGTGATGCCTACAAATAAACTCTGTAAAGCAGATGTTTGAGCAGGGAAACTCTTACGCATAATTAAGTAATGATACACTGGAAAACAGGAAATAATCAAGGGATAAGAGCAGACCATAAATTATATATATCTATAATTATATATGCCATATATGTGTATATATATGTATATACACATATATGGCAAGAGTATTTACACGACAACATCAGGGCAGAATGATGTATACAGAAGTCGTGAAATAGCTCAGAATTTGCTAAACTCATCAAGCTATGAACAGAACCTTTGGTAAACTCCAGGGAGAAGGCATTCCTTGATGAATATTCTTTTGGTCAGGCTGCTTTCTGTACTCAGGTTTCCACATGGATCCCTGAAAATTTTAATGCCATTTCATATGGTTATAGATCTGTACTAGTACTCCCATCTATATTAATATAATGATATATATTAATATAATGATATATAATGCACATAAAGGATAAAACCAGGAAATTCATATCAAGAAACTGTCATGTCATCCCAGTCTGTCACTCCTTCCTATTTCTTTCTGTACTTGCTTATATCCCATTTGTTTTTAAGTAGTCAGTAAATATGCACTCTGCTGAACTTATCAGTTATTCTTTCTTAATATCGAATATTCCCCAAACATGGCAATATTTATGAAATTAGTCAGATACAAACCCAGTGGTATTTATTTTCAAATTACTCTCATGTAAAACTAGAAAGTAAAAATACCAATTTCTAGATAACAATTGAATTAAAAGCATTTATCAAAGAAACTGAGAAGAGAAATGTATTCATAAAGTCTATCCCAAGATTGCAATTTTTGATAAAACTGAGCCACTGCTTGGGGAGTTGAAATATGTATGGTTGATCACTGTGTGCAATGTGGGGATATATTTTCATGACTAGAAACTGATACTGCTTATCTAAAACAATTTTCCTTGTAAGTAAAGAAAAGCTTCTCCTTGTCAGTTTAAGGAAATATTTAGCTGTATTTTCAGTATTCATTTATTACCTTGTAATGTGCTGCTTCAGAGTATGCTAGCTAGTCTGGAAAGATGTCTTTGATAATCCCTTTCAGAGTTATGGAGAGAAATCTTTAATTAAAAACTACATATAATCAATCTGCCTGTCAATATTTGTTGTGCACTATTGAGAAATCTTATAATGAGGTCTTACTGGAAGAGGACATTGCAACATTGCCTTCCCAAACCATCCACACCTGTATTGTTTTTCTCTGTCTTCAGTACATACTTCTATTAACCTTAATATAAAAGATAAATGCAAGAAAAGTTTTCCCCCTAAGTATTTTCTTTTGATCAGTTTTATTTCATTCCAAGTCTCTCTCTCTCTCTCTCTCTGAACCAATTCATAGTCATTGTGAATTAGTAAAGAAACAGCTCTTATCACAAATTCAGAATTAAAGCAAAACTGAAATCATCATATAATATTGATATATTTTTCTTACAATTCTTGACCATATTTATTACACTTTCATGATACAATGTTCACTAAGGTAACATGCTGACACAAGCCCTAAATGAACTAGTTCTCTTTAGAAATAGTTTATTCTGGTTGTTGGGAGATTGAGAAGTAAGGCAAAATTGTCATTTCAGCAACATTCTCCCATTGTAGGCTTTGAACTTTTTTTATTATTATTATTACATTAATTGAATGGACATCACTGCCAATTCAATACTTGAAAATATTATCGCTTCTGGGATAAACACTGCAAATGGTTATGACTGAGAACTGCATCCCCACAGGCCATTGTTTTTAGGCAGCTGTTGCTAGTTCAGGGGAGCATTCACATATCCTTTTGATGCATTTCCATATTCACTTACGTCCTATGGCTTTGTATGCTGGACACACTAATGCGTCTGTTACTATCACATGTCTGAGTTAAGGAGACAAAAACAAAGCCATCAGCAATATGTCTGTCACATATATGAAACCCTCGTCACTTACTAGGGTTCATATCGCATTTCCATTCTGTATAACATTATCCACTAAATGTCTATGATATGTTATCCAAAGCTACTTTAATTCCACAGTACAAGTTTTTTTTTTCCTGTTTTCTAATTATGGGCTCTAGTTATCTTTTCTTAGTTCTTTTGAAATGTATTTATTGCTTGCATGTGTGAGTATTTGATACACAGTCCATAACACAAATATAGAAGTCAGGGAACTTCTTTGTGGAGTTGATTATCTCCCCCCCATTTTTGTATACTCTTCTTATTTCATTTCTGTTGCTGTGATAAAGGTTGATTTAAAAAAACAATTTATGAAGGAAGGGTTTACTTGGTAGCCAATTTCAATTTATAGCCCACCATTTCACTGAATTTGAAACAGGAACTTAAACAGCTATTCACATCAAACCTACGCAAGAATAAATAGAATAGACACACACTCTTTTATATCCCCACTCTGTTAGCTTTCTCCTCTCTTATACTGTCCAGGACCTCCAGCTTAGAGAATTGTGTAATTCCAAATAGTTCATCTGCATCAGTCAACAAATAAGACGATCCCATATAGGCGTGCACATAGAATATTATTTCTATCAAAACAATCCCTGTTAAGACTCTCTTCCAAAGTGCTATAGGTATAACTCAGCAAATAAGAGCATTTGTTGCTATTGAAGAGAACAAGGCTCTTGTTCCCAGCTTCCATATGTGGTGATTCACAACCACCTACAGTTATAGTTCTTGGGAGTAGATTCCCTCTTATGTCCTCCATGATCACTCGGTCACATGATACACATTCATGTATACAAAGAAACACTAATAAACACAAACAAATAAATAGGTTAATATTTGAGACTTTCTTCTTGGATACAGCAGAAGGATGAATCTTCTGAGTGAACAAGTATGCCTTCATTCTTTATTAATCTGATGTCTTTGCATCATCTTATTTTATATTCTTTCATTTAAATATTATCCCTTAGATGCCTGCTTGTTTTCTAATTAGAAATAGTAAGGGTGTTAATTCAGATGGGGGAACCAAGACATTATAATCAGGATATATTGTAAAAATTAAGTTTGAAAATACACCAAAGTTACATTGGTATCATTGTCTATGCACTGTAAAATTGAAAAATGAAAATCAGAAATGTTTTTAGGTTATTTATAAAAGTTTTACAAAAAGTAATATAGATAAAAGGTCTTTTTCTGCCTTTTTGCTATGCCATCATAGGTAATGGAAAATGGCAATAGAGTAAAAATATTCTTAAGATTATTAGTATAATTTTAATTTTTCAAATTCACCTTAACAAATCCACATTTTTAAAAAATCTACTTTATAACTCTATGTTATAAATTCATTTATTAAGGTAATTCATGATGGTTTAAACAAATTCATGTTTTTTATCATGAACTATAGTAGTTGGTCATGCCTGCCTATCATTTGCAGCTATCCTGTTTTATAATGGGTTATTTTTAATATTCCCACAAGATTTGTGCCACTATTGAACTAGTGCATCTTGGTGATTGGTAACAATTATAGGCAAAGGGATGTGTATTTGGTTTGAACTTTACATATTCCATAATGTGAAGATCTAAGTAAGCACAAGTTCAACTTCTCCATGTTTAATGATTTGTGTAGTTGTTTTATTCAACAATACGACCTTATCAAAAGTCTGTGGAGAGAAATTAATATCCTTGAAAATAGACAAGGTTGTCCTGAGCTTCCATGAAAAATTTGGCCAACAACTTAATTAGGAGACTATGGTCTGGGTGCTCCCCTCTTCATTCCATCTCTCCATTTGATCCTTCCATTCCAGTGTCACCTTACCCATGCATAAACATATCACATTTTACCTTCCTAGGACATTCATCCCTCCCACTTAGTTCTGTACTATACACCTAATCCCTGTATTTATACAGATTTGGTACCCTGCTTATTGAGGACATCACAGTTTACATCCACATATAAAGAAGACATTCAGTATTCTTTCTGGCACTCGGTTACCTCACTCAGGTAATTTCCCCCCCAATCCACCTATTTCACAGCAAATTTTATAATTTTATTTATAATGGGTGAGTAATATTCTTTTACGTTAATGTACCACATTGTTTCTATCAACTCATTCGTTGTCAGATATCTATGCCCTTTCCCGTGTCTGACTATGATGCATAGAACAGCAAAATTCATGGCGAAAAGAATAAGATCAAGTTCCGGTAAAGTTCACTATATTTTAAATACCATACTCAATTTCCCTAGGTATAAATCATCTAAAACTGTTTAATTTGCCGTATCCATTTTGAACCTTAACTATGTAGGTCTTTCTTAAAATAGAAAATAGAGAAAGAGGGCACTGGCCTCTTCATAGGCACTGATGACCTGCAAACCCGAAAAAAATGTGTCTTGCCAATTACAGACTCTTCATAATTGGGACATTTTCTCATTTAATGATTCGTTATTTTATCTAAGATGCAGAAATACCTGACTTGAAGTATTGGTGTGAGGAATAGATGGAATTCATGACAATATACTCAGCCACACATCCAGGCTGAGCAAGTTTAAGACATGCATTTTTGTGCAGTTGTTTGCTTTCTTTAGAGGCTCCTCCACCTTGAAAACTGCTCACAATTTCATTGTCACTCGAAGCTAATTTAATAATAAAAGTATAAGTTAAGAGGATCCTCTTAAACAGCTGTTTCCATTTTCAGTATAACTAATCATGAAAGATCATGAATAATATTGCTAGTCAGAAGGCAGTCTGCTAACACTGCTCCACATATGCCAGGGTGCCTGATCACTTTTATGTATTCAGTGTTAGGAAGACAGCTGTGAGGATTGCTGACTTTTTTTTCTTGGAGCTAATTTTTCTTTTTAAGGCAAGTTAATTTTCCAAAGGCTTAAGTACCTTAAAAATAGAGTGTTTAAGAAGCATTTACTGTACTGAATGTAAGAGCAAATACACGCTGTGTTCTTTTATGGTTTGTTTTGTAAGTTTTAAAGAAATAATTCTAGAATTCAATAGATTGAAAAAATCATTTTGAACTATTATGTTAGTAAAGAATCAAAGACTTTCATATAATTACTCTTAATATAATGAAAAATATATTAGAAACAACAATAGTGATGTTTTATTTTAATCTTTAAGATTATAATGTAATTGCAATATTTCTCTCTTCCTTCTTCCTCTCCCTGCAAAACCTTACACATAGCATTCCATGTACTCCATCAAATTTTTCAAAAATTGTTAATATACATGCATGCATGTATATTATTATTTGTGTATTTGTGTATAAACTCATAAATATAATGTGTTCGGTTTTGATTCATTTTTAAATGTATAGCTGCCAGATGGAATGATAGCATTGCTAGTCATCTTATGTTTATAATATTTTATAATTGGTATTTTCATCCATTCATTTTGTAATTCTCTGTATTTATAATGTTTAAAATCAGAAACAGAATTTTGTTATATTTTGTTATATATTTCTTTAGTTTTTCAAATTTTCATAATTGTTTCAAAAAGAGGCTATGTTTGCTGTCATTTCCAGCTATTCCTTACTTTTCACATAATATCTGTACAAAGTGTATTTCACAGTTAATTTTTTGTTTATTTATTATTTTCTATGAAAGGGCATATAAAGGTAGATTTCTTAATGCAAATTTTAGATATACATATCATTTCCTTATTTAACTTTAAGGCACACAATGTACAAGTTGAATATAGATATTGAAAGGAAATGTTGCTTTTATTGAACATTTTGAAAAGTTGATAAAACTACCAACACTGCTTTAATTAGAGCATGCAAATTTTGTTTACCAATTCATTATTTACGTCTATTACAGACCTACATAGTCTTATTTCAATTGTGAAAAGTACATTTGACAATTTATCAGCATATATTTTCTTCAAGGTTTAACCAATGTAATTAATTTAGAGTGTGATGTTGATTGGTGCAGCTCTGAAAACCATTCTTCGTGCGTAGTAGAAACTTTACAAGTATTGAACAATAAATTATCATTGCTTTCTCCCCCTCGATCTTGTAGCACAACATCCTATCCACTTCTTCGAATAGATCCATTACGTTTGAAACAAGATCATTTACAGGCACGTGGGTCTGGGTACAGGTACTTCCAAAATATTTGCGATATAGTTCTTAGCAGACAAAATCAGATCGTTAGTTGGAAGCTCTCTAAACATATTCTTGACTCTGGATCCCATCGACTTCCCCACTTCCAAGTCCATCTGGATTTGAGCCCCTTCACATATTCCTACGAGCACAGAATTACTCCATCTTGTTTTCTCATTCACTATGGCCTGAACTGTGGGGAATTGTAAGCCAAAAGAAAGCTTTCCTCTTTTAATTTATTTCTGTCAACTATTATGTTAGAATTACAAGAAGTAGCTAACACACTCACACTGTTGATATCTCATGTTACAGGGCCCATGTAACCTCTCTGTGGTTGATTTGCCTCACTTTCGACGGTGCCGTCAAGTTTCTATTCCGTTGCAGCAGACTGCAATCTTTACATACTTTCTTTATTTTCCATACATTGTTTTGTTTTATTTTTTCCATTCAAGAACATAATTAAAGAAATAAAATTTTTTTTCCTTTCTTCCCCTTCTCCCGGTCCCCTCCCACTACCCCCACACCCCTCCTCCCTCCCCCTTCTTCCTTGAAAGAGGGCATGGTGCCCTGCCCTGTTGGAAGTCCAAGGCTCACCCCCATCCCTCCTGGCCTAGGAAGGAGTGCATTCAAAAAGACTCGGTTCTCAAAAAGATAATACATGCAGAAGAAATAGGTCCTGGTGTCATTGTTTGTGGGTTCTCCATCTGCCAACTTTCGCCGCCACATTCAGAGAGTCTGGTTTGATCATATGCTCATTCAGTCCCAGTCCAGCTGGATTGGTGTGCTCCCATTAGTTCAGCCACACTGTCTCAGTAGGTGGACCAGCCCCTCACGGTCCTAACTTCCTAACTCATCTTCTCCCACCTTCTGCTCTTCACCTGCACCTTGGGGGGCTCAATCCATTGCTCTGATGTGAATGTGGGTCTCTGTCTCTATCTCCATCCATCGGATGAAATTTCTCCCACCTCTATCCCCGCCCCTGGCTTCCAACTTTTGCTT